>CAUYON010008953.1:0-39471 GCA_963573935.1 Arctocebus calabarensis
GATGGGCACTTGGGCTTCTTCCATGACTTAGCAATTATGAATTGGGCTGCAATAAACAATCTGGTACAGATATCTTTGTTGTAATGTGATTTTTGGTCTTCTGGTATATACCAAGTAAAGGAATTATAGGGTCAAATGACAAGTCTATTTTTAGATCTTTGAGTATTCTCCAAATGTTTTTCCAAAAGGGATGTATTAGTTTGCATTACCACAAGCAATGAAGAAGTGTTCCCTTTTCTCCACATCCACGCCAACATCTCTGGCTTTGGGATTTCGTCAAGTGGGCTAATCTTACGGGAGTTAGATGATATCTCAAGGTAGTTTTGATTTGCATTTCTCTGATGATTAAGGATATTGAGCATTTTTTTCATGTGTCTGTAGGCTTAGAAGACAGGGAAAGGGGAGAGGGAGGGAAGGGAAGGGAGAGGATTGGGGGAGAGAAGATAAAGGATGGGAATCACACTTGAGGTGCATCTTTGAAGGGTCAGGAGAAACCTACTAAATGCAGAACACAAATGTTTTCACACAGTAAACGAGAAAATCTCATGAACATTTTGTCGAACAGGCGGATGAAAATATTGTATGTGAGGCCCGCACACTGTACCCCATGATTGGACTAATGTACACAGCTATGATTCAATAAAAAAAAATAATAATAAAATAAAAATAAATAAAAATTTCTTGCAGCAAATGTGGCAAAATGTTTATGCTTGTTAAATCTGAATAAAGAGTACATTGATGTTCGTTAAATATGCTGTCATTTAAAGCGAGTGAATTATTCAATAATTTTGCTATACTTTATTTATTCTGTTTATGTTTCCCTGTCCATAATGAGCCAGTGCTAAAATTACTGGAACATTTTTTGTGAAACTTCCTGTGAAATTCTCCAAAAGTATTATTGTGAAAGAAATACTAATTTACATGTATGGTGTGATTAGTCTTCTGAGGCATTCATAAGTTATGTGTGGTGGGAGATAATTTTTATAGCTAGCACATGGTAAATACTAAGCATCCCTGACTCCCAGCCACTGATTGCCATTAGTAATCCTCTAATTATTGTCATAATAAAATGCCTCTATACACATTTCCAGAAAATTGCTGTATTTCCAAGTAACAGTTCTGTCACTATTGTGAATCCCTTGAGTAAACAAAAATCCCTTGAGTAAACAAAAACAAGTGAAGGGAAACAGAATATATCTTAACTCTGCCTACAATTATTTTCTTGTAACAGAGTGGACAAATGAAACTTACTTAAAAAAGTTAAAAAAAAAAAAAGCTACCATGTTTGAGATTTTTAGATTGTTTTCTTGAAGCGCTTTATCTTTTAAATTTGTTTTATTACGCTATTTATCAAGTCTGTAAATAATGTAAAAATGTCAATAGGCCATATTTAAATTCAATTTTGTAAACAGATTTGGTGTTTTTAATGTAGAGATAGCTGATAATGTGTAGTGGTGGGAGAGGTGTGATGAAATGGAGACTTCTAACATTTTTCAGTTAATCATGTATTTTTTTAGTTGCATTTCTTTAGTTTGTTTAGACAGTATTCTTCCTTCCTCCTCCTGAATTATTGTCTTTAATGTTCTACCTTTGAAATAATTTTTGAGGTAACTTTCTGTGCCTCTAACAGCAATACAGGCTGAGATTCATTAAGGGGAAGAGTGGATACTTTGATAATGAGATCCCAAACCAAGTTTCTACTTGAGATTTAATCCTATCAAAGAAAGCCCTCATTAATCTTTCATCATTGAAATGCCGGCTTCTGTTGCAGGAGAGATTGTGATTTCTGGCTTTTTTCCATTTGCTTTGGGTCACGGAACTCTGAATAAGTGAGCACTGCTAAGGCTTGAATAGTTAGAAATATCGTGCAGTGATGTGAGGCTCAGATTATACATGTCATGGTAGTTATGCGATTTACATATAAATAGAATGAGTAATGTATATTTGGTAAAATTGGGGCCGGGGTGATTTTTATCATTTTCGTCTTGATGTGCATTTCCACTTTTGAAAATATACTAGACCTCATTTAAAATGAGAACAGGAAAGTATGCTTCCTCATTCTAAGGGAACTATTTTCCTGAAATGCTATGAATAGTATTCAGCTTTCAAATTATGAAAAGTTGTCAGGTGGCCATTAAGAGAAATAAAGACTGTATCTCAGTACTGTATGTGCCTGTTGAACCTCCTGTCACAGCTAAAGGTAAAGCTAACAAATCCCATGATATACTGGCAAAACCATTGTCATTTAACGGCAGTCTCAAAGGATGCTTATACTACTACTAATTTTCTCCTTCTTAAAAAGGCTTGTCACTATTGTTTTCAAAATTTATATTCAGCCAAATTTGTACTAACAGAAAATGTGAAAGGACTGCTTAGAAATTCTTGTTTGTTTCTTCATTTGTTCCTGACCTTGATGTTGTTACATAAAAAAGTTTTAGATTTTTATCTAAAGAAGAGAGTACTGACAATGAGCTTTTCAGTTGTCACCAAGATGTGGTTGCAAGATAAACCGGGAAAGTCCACCTTCCCTGGAATATTTATCATAGTAGTCGCCCTAATCTGCTGTAGTCCATCTGCTGAGTCAGGGGATGTGTCCTTTTGTCTGGTAGCTGCTATGGTGTCCTTGACATTAGTACTAATCCCATTGTCTTGATCAGGGATGTATCAAAGCCCATAAGCACAAATTGCTTTTAAGGTCTCTTGTAATAAAGCTTAATTACCTTTTAGAAAGGACCCAATTCTTAGGCCAAAGGGCCTATTGATTCTACCAGGAATGATAAAGTAATTTTGTCGTGACTTCTTCCACACAAAACCCACTTAGCAGGTTCCAACCTAGTAGCTCTTCATTTGAATCCCCACATCAGTCTCTAATGTAATGTATCCTGATGTGGTCGAGAGGGTTTTCCAGCCTAGTAGCTCTTCATTTGAATCCCCACATCAGTCTCTAATGTAATGTATCCTGGTGTAGTCGACACGGGGGAAAGGCAGTGTGGCCTCATGCGGCTGTTCTCAAACTTCTTTCTTTTAGAACCCCTTTATGTTCTCAAAAGTTATTGAGGGCACCAAAGAGTTTTTGTTTATATAAGTTATATCTAATAAGATTTGCTGAGACATTTAAAAAATATTTGTGTTAATTTTTGAAAAAATAACTATGTCAAATCCATGTACCCATGCATGGTAACCCAATAATATATTCTGAAATAGCCACATTCTCCCAAAAAATGACATAGTGGTTACTCGTTTTAATACTTTTACAATCTTTTTACGTAACAGCAGACAGCAGAAGTCTCATATCTTCTTCTGCATTCAGTATGTTGCAGTGTTTTGTTTTGGTTGAAGTATGTGAAGAAAATGTGGACTTACACAGATGTAATTGGCTGATGACTTCTCACAGTGCTAGTCTCTTAAAGCTTAGTTGCAATGTGTAGTCTAAAACCTTACCAATGAACTTTTCATCCCCACCTACATTAAAATTCATCACGCTAGAAAGTTGAATGACTCTCTTACCTTTTGTAATGTCATGCATTGGTCATTTGGAAAATATTGTTTTACTGAATTATACAGATCTTCCAACTATGAAGCAATTTATTATACTCTATGAAAAAAAATACTGTATTCCTTAATATCATCCCTGATCACATCCAGATAGTCATTAAGTACTGGGAAGCTACCAAGCTCACAAAGGCAGGGTTAAGCTTGCCAAAATTCTGATCTTTACCAGGCAGGTCAAATTTTTTCTGAAAGTAATACATTCACTTTATACTTTTGTCAGAAATATCAGCCAAACATCTAAGCCTAAAAATATCATTTATCTGCCATTCTTTCAAGTAAACTTGGTATTTCTTGCAAAACGTACCTGGTTAGCTCAGCTCAGAACAAAAGCTTTACAATGAGCTGACTGTCATTATACTCCAGTACACAGCACAGTAGCATTACGCTTACTTCTCATTTCATTTAACAAATTTTTTTTAAAAAAATTGAATGACATCAACAATTTGTATTCCTTCACAACATATCATGGCCATTATTACACTTAGTGACCACTGCCTTAAATTGTGGAGAAACTGCCCCCAGTTTTATTCACCAGTGGCTTTGCATCAATGGCACAAATGCAACACAGTGGAAAGAGCAAATAATCTTGGTATTGTTATGTTAATAGTTTTGACTTGGCTGACCCCTGAAGGGGATTGAAGACTCCCAGTGATGATCAGTGTCCAGGTTTAAGAAACCTGCTATAGAGGACAAGTACTCAGGCACTGATGTAAAATAGTTTCTAAAACCTGGCTCTTGAAAAAAATATATATATATATGTAGATAGATAGATAGATAGATAGATAGATTTTTTTTTTTTTTGACAGAGTCTATGTCACCCTTGGTAGAGTGCTGTGGCTTCACAGCTTACAGCAACCTCAGACTCCTGGGCTTAAGCGATTCTCTTGCCTCAGCCTCCCAAGTAGCTGGGACTACAGGCACCCACACAATGCCTGGCTATTTTTTGTTGCAGTTGTCACTGTTTAGCTGGCTCCAGGCCAGGCTTGAACCCACCAGCCTCAGTGTATGTGACTGGCACCATAACCACTGTGCTACGGGTGCCAAACCCTGGCTCTTGAATATATTAATTACATAATCTTTATTTAATTTCTCTTGTCTACAGTTCCCTTACCATTAATGTAGATAATGATAAATCTTACCTCATTGAATTCTTTGGATGATTAAATGAGATAATGCATGTAAGTCATTTGACCCAGTTCCAGGTACACAGTGAGAGTATTGCGATTTAATTTTTATCATTAGAATTTGATCTTGTTTCACTAATTCTATAGTTATATGAATATTATTTACTTTTAGAAAGGCATTGCATTACCATCTATGTGGATATATTGTTCTATATTATTTTCCTACACCAATTAAATAAATACTCTGTCACGGGAGGTATGGTACTAAACCCTTCTCAAAATGATAATGTGGATATCAAAAGCATTAAATTGTTTAAGTGATTTTACAATTAATTTTTAGTTTATAGGTTTCTGGTTCAATATTTTAAGTCAACTAAGAATAAATAGTGAAAAATACTTTCATGCAGTTGCTTTTTTTATTTCTTTTTTTTTTTTCTTATTTAGGGAAATCATGACCTGCAAAACATGTAACTAATATAATCTTTGATACACAGGGGAAAAGAATTAGCCATTAACTTGTGGTTAATTATTTTGAATTATTTGTGTATGTTTAAGTCATTTTGTGAATAATTTAGAGGTAAAATAAAGCTTTTTTTTTTTTTTTTGGAGACAGAGCTTCAAGTTGTTGCCCTCGGAAGAGTGCTGTGGCATCACAGCTCACAGAGACCTCCAACTCCTGAGCTTAAGGGATTCTCTTGCTTCTGCCTCCCAAGTAGCTGGGACTATAGGTGCCCACCACAATGCCCAGCTATTTTTTTTCTTTTTTAGTTGTATTGTCATTGTTGTTTGGCAGGCCCCGGTTGGATTTGAACCTGCCAGCTCTGGTGTGTGTGGCTGGCACCTTAGCTGCTTGAGCTACAGGTGCAGAGCCTAAAAAGCTGACTTCGTTTTGGCTTGGTGCCTGTGGCTCAGCAGCTGGAGTTCTGGCCACATACACCGGAGCTGGCAGGTTCTAACCCGGCCTGGGCCTGCCAAACAACAATGATACTACAAAAATAGCCAGGCATTGTGGCAGGCACCTGTACTCCCAGCTGCTTGGGAGGCTGAGGCAAGAGAATCAGTTAAGCCCAAGAGTTGGAAATTGCCATGAGCTGTGACACCATGGCACTCTACCCAGAGCAACATAGTGAGACTCTGTCTCAAAAAACAAAAATTTTTTAAATGACTTTATTTTTGAAATTTTAGTAAGAGTTTAAATATAGCAAGCCCAAAATTTTATTTCATATATTCTTCATTTTGAAAGTATATGTGAAATGTACAATAATACCCTTTGAACTTAACACTCAACTATCATACATGAACCTGAAGGATAGCATGATATAAACACTGATTCCAGATTTCAAGTTCATCTCTATAAGGTTATAGCTTATTTCCAGTTGTTCTTGCACTTGCATGATAAAAAAAAATTGTCAAACAAGATATTTCCAGAGCTGATACCTCCTTTTTATAACATGATTGCAAAGCATTTTTATTTTTAGATCTATGAACACAAGTTGGAATGATAAATAGAATTTTTTTAAATGTCTACATGTTTCCTTCTAATCACATTGTAAACACATATACCTGTACCACTTAAACTGCATCAATGAATTTTTGTGCACAAATATTATAAAATAAAAAAGATCCCTTTAGAAAAGTAGGATGGTCCAGGTTTCTTATTGCAAAATAACGTGTGATGAGATTCTTCCCATTCAGTGACTGACTGAGTATTCCACATTTATTTATTGTTTACTCTAATACTTGTGATTGAGGAAATGTGTCCAACATATCATCAACTGAGCACTTGTGATTTGAAATTTCATTTATGTGACCAATTTTATCATTCACCAGTGTCTAGAGTGTTGTTTCGTGTCTTTTTGCCTTTATTTTCTAATTGGTCAAGTAATTATGAAACATTTTTATCTGTCAATCTGCTTTTCTTTAATACTAAGGGTAGAAAAGAAAAATTCAGAATCCTCAGCTGTGCTCAATGAAAACTAAAAAAAGAAAACCAAAAAACACAAGCTATGCTGATGTTGTTTCTATACATCTTTTACATATTCTTAAAGATGATATAATATTTTGGATAACACAGAAGGAAAGTGAAGGATAGTATAATAGTGATTTGTTTTTTGATTTTTTAATATTATATCAGCCTTCTAGGTGATTCCATAGTTCTTTTATTTCCTTTTATTTTCCTTTTTTTTTAAGAGACAGACTCTGTTGCCCCAGGCTAGAGTGCCCTGGCCTCAGCCTTGTTCACAGCAATCTCAAATTCCTAGGTTCAAGTGATCCTCCTGCCTCAGCTTTTGGAGTAGGTGGGACAATAGGCACCTACCATAATGCCTGGCTAATTGTTCTATTTTTAGTAGAGATAGACATTGATCTTGCTCAAGCTAGTCTTGAACTCCTAAGCTCAAGCATTCCCCCTGCCTTGGCCTCCCAGAGTGCTAAGATTTCTTATTAGTATTTTTAAGCATAGTTAGGAATAATTAATTGGTAATAATAAAATAAGTCTTGAATAAAAGAATAAAATATTCACAACATAAGAAAGATCACTGAGATTCTAGTAACGTATTAATATGTTTATAGAAGGGTCTGTTAAATTCATGTGATAATTGCAAGATAGAATGGTTTTGGGTTTTTTTTTTAAATAATAATTTATCTCTTTATTCTTTGTTCTCTTTAAAAGTAATGAAATACCAATTTTCACAAAATAGTTAGAACTGCTCAAAAAAGAATCTCAAAAACTAAAATTGTGTCCTGTGTAGCCTGAGGATTAATGAAATAGTTAGTATAGGTAACAGTTTTATGTAGTGGTAGTGAACTGCCTTCCCCGACCTCTACTTCTTCACCAAACTTACTCTTTAGCGGGAAGCTGGACCCATTCAAAGGTAAACAATAATCTTAAGAGATCTATTAGAGACCCTGCCTGCATTAAAAATATTATCATACTTCCAACCACAACAGAGAGAAGAGAAATAAAAGAACTATTATTTTTAAAAAGTTTTCTGTTAGCTCATGGAAATAACACATAACATGATTACACTTTAAAAAATGAACTCCCTAAAGAGAAAAAGTTCAAAGAATATATTACAGATCAACATAGGAGATGAAGAATGAACTAAAGAAGTTTGAAAATTTTATATTGACAGTTAGTCCATTAAAATGGCAGAAACAGAACACCCAGTGAGTGACATAAAGGTTTTGAGGAGACCATAAAAAAGGAAATAGGTAAATAGATACATTTATTTTAACTAGTTTCTTGAATTCTTAATTACCTATTTTTAGTTTTTTCACTTCTATTTATTTTTATTTTATTTTTCACCTGTCATATTTATTTTAAAATAGAAAAATATGTAAATTACTACAAAAATAATTTCAGATAAATTTCAGAGCAACAATCAGGGAAGAATTTCAGAAGTTATCTTTTATGATAGTAATAAATATTTTTCTGTTTTATTCAATTCTAGTCTTTAAAAAAAATAATAAAATAGAACTTAATCAAATTTGAGTATAGTTACATCTAAAATTTAATACCTCATAAAATATGTATTAAATAAATATTTAAATTAAATATTTAATATTTAATAGGTATTTAATAAATATTTTTGTTTACTTAACATTTTATATTTGCATAGAAACATATCAAGAGTAATATTTATCATACAGTACTATTTTGGAATATTAAATTTTGAGAGTTTTTACAATATTTTTCTTGTTACAAGTATAATACATTTTTTTTATCACAGTTGTGTTACAGTGCTCCTCTGCAATGATCTAAAACTATAAAACAGGCTTTTTGGTTAAGCTCACAATAATAATATGGTATGATTTACCCCCAATTTATAATATATAGTGAAATAGTAACAACATACAAAAATACTCAAAGTCAATTTACTTCTGTCTTCACTACCATTGTATGGTGCAAAGAATAATTAACAGTCAGAAGTCCTGGATTTTAGTGCCTGCTTTATTTAGCTAACTTATAAACTTTTGAACTTGGGCAGAGTGACCTGCTTTGAGCTTCAGCTGGCTCAATAAATTGGAAAAATAAGTAACGCCCTCCTTGACTATTCACAGAATTCTTGGTAGCCTCCTAATTAAAATATATGAATGCTTTATAAAATTGGAGCTGATGGAATGTGAGCACACAAGTTAGATGAGGGAAGAAGACAGGTCTTCCAAGAGTTTTCAACTTGCAAACCACACAAATTACAAGGTGATTTAAAAAAATACATTATGGTTGGAGAATCTACTGTCAGTAATCTGTAGTGAAATACCAGATTATTTAGATGTAGATAACATTTTATGTTCTTTCAGAAAACAGGATTGTATATCAACTTGTTCAGTAAACTTGACCTCAAATCTTGGAAGAATTCTAGAATATTCATTCAGTCATAAATGTGCCAGGCCCTGTGTTCCATACTACTTTGTTTTATTTATCCTTTTACATGTATGAATCAAATGTTTATATTTCTTTGTACCTGGCATAGCAACTAGCATAATAATTTTCATATAAGCCTGCAATAAAATTGGTTGCTTTATTTTAGCCATAAATAATCTTTTACCCCAAGGTTACTGGTTCCCCAAAATAGCAGAACGTAACTTTTTCTCTTTAAAAAATTCTAAAAAATTCTACTTTGTGACTCACTCGCAGTTTTCTATAGACTTATAATACTTACCTCTAGACTATTATCCCTTTATTGGTGGTTTTAAAAATGAAAACACATTTTTACTTTTGGGAATTTTCTTTTGTATTGACCCATGTCACTCCAAATGTGGCCAAAAGGGTGATAGTAAGTCAAATAGAGATAAAATGAAGGATCTTGTAGATTTTGGAAAGGAAAAGAAGTAAAATTTTATGTAAAAATATTTAAGATTTTCTGAACTCAGAAGTTGAGAATGGGATTGGCTTCTTAGGCTGTGACTTGTTTTAAATGACCCGTGAGTTAAAATCTACAGTTGCCAGTGGTTAGGAGTATCTTCTTTTTACCTCCCACTCCTTCCTCCCTAATTCCAACAAAACATGTGTATCTCCTGGGAGAAACTTCATAAAGTTACCTGAGAACTTTGGGTAGTTAAAATACTTTACTGTTGCTGAAGTTTCTGGATTGTTATAAGAATGGTAATTATAACACCTGAAATGAAATCTGCTAAATACCACAACTTCTGCCTGGTGTTTTAGATCCATTAGCTAATCTTTACAACTGTCTTAAATATTCAAGGAAATATCGAACTTTATCAGATCACAAAGTCCAAAGTCTCCAAGTTTCAAGAAAATATAGGATGATCAATACTGCTTTGAAAAACTCCTGATTTTTAGGCATCTTTTTGAGTATTTCCTTAACGTGCATGTACAGGATCATTGCAAGACATCAAACTAATGACCAATATTTATTTTACAGAGAAAGCTTACAATGATTTAAATATAAAAAATACTTCTTACTTGAGGTAAACAATATGCTTTTAAGTAAGTGGATTAAGAAAATCAGTTAGAAAGGGAATCCCTTTTGTAAGATACATATGGAGAGAAAGTGCCTTATGTTTGTAAATAAAAAATTTCATTTGACAAAGACTATCTAGAGTTATAGTATAAAAAATATTTCCTTTTAATTTTTTAGTTTTATACATCTGTGAGTTGTTGAGCTATCACTTTGTGATCTTTGAAATCAAGATAATGAGCCCCTGCCTTTGTTTTTCCTAATGATAGTTATAAATGTTACATTCTCTGACCAGGTGAAAAGACTTTAGGAAATGATTACTATTACCATTCTTACTTGATATTGCTAGGGGGCAGTATTTGCTTAGCTGATTCTGTAGACTAGCACTATACCAAATCAAGTGTATATGATTTCATGATCTGGTGAAAATACTTAGAGCATGTATTAATTCCTTTCATTGGATTTCAGTTTCAAACATTAAATCGGGATATAACTAGTAATAATCACTCAGTAAACGAGACTAATTACATATATTTTTCTATTATTCTTATATTTATATCTCATCATTTGCTTATTTAAAAATCAAAACCTGCTTGGTGTTCAT
Source organism: Arctocebus calabarensis (assembly GCA_963573935.1). Classification (NCBI taxonomy): domain Eukaryota; kingdom Metazoa; phylum Chordata; class Mammalia; order Primates; family Lorisidae; genus Arctocebus; species Arctocebus calabarensis. The sequence continues at coordinate 10,704 of CAUYON010008953.1, forward strand.
AATTAGCTTATTTTGCTGTGTTTTTGTGTATATCAGGCTATATTGTACAGCTTTATCAATATCCCAAAAGAAAGAAAGAAAAATAACAAGAATTAGAGTCTCACAAAAATACTCTACCTATTTGTTTATCTTAATTTAATTGGTAAGAAGTTTGGTGCTGGTGAGCACCTTGGAGCGGTTTCCTCTGCTGCCTCTTCTAACTCTAGTATTATACTAAAGATATTTATTCAACTTGAATTAATTGCTACTTTTCAAATATCATTAGAATAAACCTTATTTCACATATTTAATTTTTTCCACAATTGTTGTCAATGTATACCAAAGTCTTGAGTTTAATTTTTTTAATACTGCATAGTATTTAGCATGAAGGATTTTTTCCTTCTTAGGAGGATTAATTCATTTTCTCATTATTTCGTATTTGTTTAAAACTTCTTAAAGTGTATGAAAATCTCATGACTACTTGGATCTTTTTATTTATACCTTTCAGGTATCTTCATTGTATATTTCATTCATTCTTTCAACAAATATTTGTGTGCCTAGACAAAATCTCTGCATTCATATTCTAGTTATGATTATTCTAGATATATAATACAATGAGGAAGAGAAATAAACATGCAACAGTTCTAAACTTAAAAAAAAATTCAAGCAAAAATATAGATGTTAAGGTTTCAGGTGGTATGGAGGAATTGAATTTTTAAAAAGGTAGCCAGGAAAGCCTCACAGAAAAAGTACCTTTTGAATAAATGCTTTAAGAGAAGAATGGAAAGAGCAACCCAAGTAGAAGAAACAGAGAGTGTTACAGGCGTGGGTAGAAGCATCAGAGATTGAGAAGAGTATCCAGGAGACCACATAGTAAGAACACAGGGCACGGGAAGACGGCAGCAGACAGGTAGGGGAGGCCACATGACATAGACTCTGCTGCTGGGTTAGGACTGTGTCTTTTACTACCAAGAGTGGAAAGTCACTGATACTTGTAAACAGAGCAGTGACATCCAATCTAAACATTTTAACACCAGCATTCTTGCTGCTATGCTGAGAAAAATCCAGGGATGGACAAGAATGGAATTTAGGAAACTGATCCTGAGCTATTGCAGTAGTCTAGGCTAGGGATGATGGTGGCATGAATCAGGATACATATTAGCAGTGGGGATAGGGAGCCAGCAGCACTGCTGGTGACAAATACACAGTGTGTGAAGAAAAGAGGAGTCAAAATTGATGCCAGAATTTTTTTTTTCTTTTTTTGCCTGAACAATTTTAAAGGTCAGAGTTGCTCTTAATTGAGATTTGGAATACTGTACTTGGAGGTACAGATTTTCTGTGGACATAGAATGTGTATCAGTTAGACCTACACATGAAGATATCAAGTAGGCATTGGACATATAATTTTGGAATTCATAGGAGAAGTCTAGGCATGAAGCTATAAATATGAGAGTCCTCAAACTGTGAATTATTATTTTGAGAAAATGGATAAGAGAAAAATTTCAAGAGCTGAACCTAGGGGTTCTAATATTAAAAGTTAGGACAATGAAGAGGAACCAGCAAAGGGGATGGATAAAGAGCAGTGAGAAAGGTAATGAGAAAACTAGATGAGTATGGTGTCTGGAGCCAAGCGAAGAGAAAAACATCTTGAAGACATGGGGGTGGGGTACTCAACTAAATCAAATCCTGCTGATTGGTAAAGAAAGACTGGAATTGAGAAGTGGCCATTAGATTTACCAACATGGAAATCGTGTAAGCTTTTTATAAACTGGAACTATGCCTTGTTCACTGCTATATCCTGTCACCTAACATAGACCTAGTAAACAGAAGGCACTCAGAAAATGTTTGCAGAACTAATGAATAAATGAGTAAAATAATCTTTACCTGCAAGAAGCTTACATTACTGTGGACAGTGTGATAGAAAAAGCCAGGAACTTCTGTAACTTTGTTGCTGTTATCCTATGGCAGAACCTCTATTGTAGCACTTAGTTGCAAAGCACGTGAAATACCTTTTCACATGTCAGGTATCTCTGCTGTAGGAGAAGACCTGGCATATGGGACAATGCATTTCATGTTAATGAATGAATGAGTGCAAGCATGAGTGAATGAAAGAGTGAATGGGCAAGCTCAGGAATAATTATAGTGCACAGTATGATATGCTAGGTAATTATGATATAACACATAATTACTATTACATATAATACAATTATAGCAAATGATGTAAAGCATAATGGGATAGGTATCATAAGAAATGTACAAAAAGTTTTCATAGGATGGGCATTACTCACACCTGTAATCTTGGCACTTTGGGAGGCAAAGGTGGGGGATCACTCGAGGGCAAGAGTTTGAAACCAGCCTGAGCAATAGTGAGGCCTTATTTCTACAAAAAATAAAAATTTTAAAACATCCGCACAGTGTGGTGGTGTACACCTGAAATCCCAGCTACTAGAGAGGCATAAGCAGGTGGGTTGCTTGAGCCCAGAAGTTGGAGGTTGCGGTGAGCTATGATGATGCTGCTGCCCTGCAACATGGGCAACAGAGTGAGACCCTGTCTTAAAAAAAAGTTTTCATAGAAACATTTGAGGCAGGCTCTGAAAAAAACTTACAAAGTTTTGATGGGTGGAAATGCTAAGGAAACAACTTTCAGAGGGAAAAATAAAAGCAAAGCACATTAATAGGAGTGTAAAGTGTGCTGAGATCACAGTAAATCCCGTCTTAGTGGAAAGTAGAACATGTACAGGGAAGTAGTGATACACAGGAAATGTTTCCCGATGCCCTGTTAATGATAATGCTGCTTTGAACTTAGAGAATTTGTTACCATTTACAAAGCACTTTCACATATATTATTTAATCTTAAACCATCTCTTTGACATAGTTAAGAAAGATGTTAATTTTCCTATTTCAAAAATGAAGAACTGGGAATTCACAGAGGTTAACTCACTTGCCCAAGGCACGGTATCCTTAATTGTCAGAGTTGACATTCAGATGCATATCTTCAGACTGCAAGTTCTGGGCAGCTTTTGCTAATTCACAATGACTTTAAAGGCAAGAGTAAGAAGTGGTTTATACTTAATTTGGCATGCAATGGAAAAGTATTGACATGATAGAACAGGAGAATGATGTGATCATTGCATTTTTAGAAAAATCAATTCAGCTGAAGGAAGTATTGGATCAGGTAGAAACTGAAAGCAAGAAGAACAGCTATAATATACTATAATAATGTAGTAATTATGCACAAAGGAATGAGAATCAAAACAGGATGGGTTCAGTATGAATGAATAGAAACAAAAGACAAAAGGGACCTTGTGAAAATAGCATATATCAGACTTAACAAGAAGTATTTTAAAATTATAAGATTTTTTTAACATAAGTGACTGTAAAAATGGTGCTTAGAAAAAAGCAATTTGGAGATGACAAGGAGTGTGGTATCTTGGATGTAGTTAAGTTACATTGAAACAGTTTAATTTTTCAAAGTGTATTTTTAAGGTTTATTGAATGAAAACCACTGCAGCATAATTTGGGAGCATTATGTTTGCCATTACTAAGATAATGCCCTTCTGAGTACTCTACCTGATGTCTTATTTTTTACAGATGTTGTTTTTTCATTCTGGCTGGCAAAAAAAATGAACTATTCTTAGCACTTTATGAACCCGGCAATTTTTCCCTCTGATTATTTTAGTGATTCCTTTCCTACTTTGTGTAATTTCTTCACACACCCCCTCTTCAGTACTGAGCAAAGATTTGAAGGACACCCTCTACAGAATTCTGGAGCTTTTTCTCTGCAGCTCTGTCCTGTCTAGTACCGTGTCCTGAAGATTCTAACCACATTCACCTGTCCAGATTCCCAACTCTGCCTATTCAGCTAAGAACAACCCAAAGCCCTGTTCCGTTGCCTGGAACCACTTTGTACACAGTAAACTGGGCAGTCAGTTGTAGGGGTCATTTCATTTGTTTTCTCATAGGCATTACTCTCTGGGCTGCCTAATATTCAAGATCTGCAAATTGTTTCATATAATCCATCTGATTTTAAAGCATTTCAAGTGGGAGGGTAAATCTGGTTCCTGTTATTCTTCCATAGAAGAAAATTTCCTCTCTAGATCATGATGAAGCTAGTTACAAAGAATAGTATGGGGGAAAGGTATTTTCAGTCAGTTGCTGAAATAATTTGAGAAAGATTTTTTTAATGACAAACAATTGGCTTTGATCAAAGGGTAGCAGGTAATGTAATTGCTGTCATGTCCTTAAAAGAAAGAAATGTTGAATAATAGTGATGAAATCAATCTCTGCTAATGTTATTTCTATATTTGAATCAGAATGAATTTATATGTTCTTAGGTTTCATTGTTTTCTCAACCCATGCTCATTACAATGAAGTCATATACTTTTGTACTCTTCACTTTTCCTATTTGTGATGTTCTTGGAAAGAACTATCTGTATGTGGCCTGCATAACAGACGATACTGTGAAGATCAGTGGGCTTTATTTCACATACAGTACTTAGATTTAATGTGCCATGTAATTATACTCACTAAAGTCTTGGCTGATATTTTGATAGTATAAATACTCACGCGTGCAGTGCAAAGACAATATCCATCTTTATAAATCCAGCGCTGAAATTCAACTCTATACGTAGTACAGAAATCTTTGTTTAATAGTAGCCTGGACAGGGAGGGCAGTGTGGCTCATGCCTGTATTCCTCATACTTTGGTAGGCCAAGATAGGAGGATGGTTTGAGGGCAGGCGTGGGAGACCAGCTTGAACAACATAGTGGGATTCCATCTTTACAAAAAAATTGTAAAAGTAGTCGGGTGTGGTCACATGTGCCAATAGTCCCAGCTGCTCAGGAGGCTGAAGCAGGAGGAACCCTCGAGCCCAGGCACTTGCTGGAGGTTGCAGTGAGCGCTGATGATGCCCTTGTACTCTAGCCTGGGCGTAAAGACTAAGACTCTGTCTCCAAATAAAAAAGTAGCCTGTATTGACTTACAAGGTTAAATAAAATTAGTGCTTTTTTAGATTTTCTATAAATTATTGTTGATTTTTGCTAATTCCTATTGACAAGGGATATTTTACTCTACTTTCATAAATTAGAAATGATTTGTCACTTCCAAAATTTTGCATAATTAATTAAAACTGTGTGTATACATATACATATATGTATATACTTTATATGCATTTTTTCATTCCTGGGCAGTAAACTTAGAAAAATAAATTTGTCACTCAGTGTGAGTCAAATCATTACTATGGTAATATTAGACTTTGTGATCTTTGATCTGATAATGATTCTTCCTATTGATCAATAAGGTGGCAACAAAATATAATACCTTTTAATGAGACATTTTGATCATTTTTAAAATATCATTTATTTTTAAAAATAGGTAAGTGAACCTCAAAACTTAGTATATTATATTAGAGTTTTCTATAGAGAAACAGAACCAATAGTAGATGTACAGATACAGATAAAGGAGAATTTCTTGTGAAGAAATTCACATACATAATTATAGAGGGTGAGAAATCTCACAATCTGCAATCTTAAAGCTGGAGACCCAGAAAAGCCATTGTTACAATTTTTGAATTATAAAGTCCAGTGGTCTTTGTAATTGTTAAGTCCAAAGGTCTGAGAACCAGGGTTAACTAGAAACCTAAATCCTTGTCAAGGGCAGGGGACGATGAGATGGGATGTTGTAGCTCAAGCTGTGAGTCAAGAAAGGTCCAAAGTCCTTTTCTTCCACTTTTTTGTTCTTTTTAGACCCTCAGTGGATTGGATGATGCCAGCCCACGCTGGGGAGGACAATCTACTGACATTCTCATGTGAAATACCCTTACAGACACACCCCAAGATATCTCAATATTGCCCTGATCCAGTTAATGTGACACATAAGGTTAACTGTCAGAAGAGCTTTTAACAAACATCTCAGCAGTATTTTTGTACAACCTAAAAAGTATATTAGCATACGAGTATTACATGTAGGTTAGCCCTGGTCTTGAGTGAAATGAAGACATTTTATAAATAATCCTTGGCAAAAGGATCATGGTACAGCTAAATATCATTATGTAATAGAGTATTTATGGTAACTGTAACTACCTACATTATTTTTTATTTTAATCAGTGGAGTAGACCAAAACATAGAACTTTTTTTTTTAATAATTCAGTCTATTGGTAATCATTCTAATTATCTTTTATATTTTCTCTTTTATCAAACCCTGTGACCCTTTCTTTCTTCGCTCATAGCTCTATGCCATCCCTTGGTTTCTCACCATGTTTACTCGTAAGTATCATTCTCTTTTTTTGATCTTGTATTAGCAAAAGGATAGATTCATGCTTCCCTATATTTTATATTTACAATAATAAGCAGATTTAATAAGCATCCTTATGTAATCATAACGTAATAGACCTGAGTAGAAAAATATTTTAATTGTTCTGACAGAATGAGAATTATATAGGATGAAAGCATATCTTATATTTCATGACATTCATATAAGCTCCAGTCTTTTTAGAAAGAGATACTAATATCAACTATAGTATTTACATAAAGTTTATGAAGGCAACTTTTAGAACCAATACATGCTTAACTTTTAAAAATCCTCTAATAACAAATATGTTTATTTCATAAACTAGGTTTCCTCTAGAAATAAAGCAGATTATGCACATATGTAATACATTATTTAGTCACAAGTAGTAACAGAATGGACTCGCTTACTTGAATACAGCTCACATGGCAAATGGAATCATATTTGAAGTAGATTTGTATGCATTGCCCTAAAAAAAAATCCACAGTATTACTAATGGGAAATAGAAAATTGTTGATAGGATTTTGAGTGGGAATTTAATAAAAACTTATTTAGAGTGCATAATAAAAATGTAACTATACCATACCTAAAAAAATACAAAAATTCATGTAGGTAAATAAACTGAGAATAACATAACTGGAAAATTCTGGGAGAAAAAATATTATGAATGGGACAACTATATCAAGATTGATAATGGGGGTTAGAAAATGTTATCTATTTGACCAATCTTATTATCTGTTTTACAAAACACATTAGGAAGCTATAAATTTGCAAAGCCAAATAAACATTGTATAACAACAGTTTGTTAGTATTAGCTCTTAAATAAGTTTTAATCATAAAGTAATTATTACATATCTAGTAAAACAGGCTGTTATTGTTTTAATGTTTGTCATTTTGGTTTTATATTTTAATTATTTATATTATTATTTTACAGATGTATTTCCTCTGCACAAAATTTTTCACCTCTGGGATACCTTACTGCTTGGGAATTCTTCTTTCCCATTTTGTATTGGTGTAGCAATTCTTCAGCAACTGCGAGACCGGCTTTTGGCTAATGGCTTTAATGAGTGTATTCTTCTCTTCTCTGATTTACCAGGTAAAGGTCTAAGTAAATGGAATCACTAAATGAAATTTGACTATAAAATAATGAGACATTCTTAAGCCATTTGCACAAATAATCATCCAGGCCTTCAGATCTTCTGCTTGGGTCTCATCATCCTGTAGGTTCCCTCCCTTATATATGGCCTCTTCTGCTAGCCCAGCACTGTAAATACAAAGCTGTCTTATACCAGTTCAGTGTAATTTACCTCCATCTTGGTAATGCCAAAAAATGGGCAAAAGGTCCTGTAAGGAAGTAGTGGGTTGAGAAGGATGTGGCAGTAATATGTTTGCCCTTTGCTTAGGACAAAGCTATTTATCTTCAGCTGATAGAGGGTAAAAAAGAGCCACTTGGAAAGGTGTCTAAGAATCTGTATTTATACAAAGATGTAATTCATGACATTTTGCTACCTCCTGCCACAGCTTCTTGCTAACAGTTTGACAGTCTGAAGAAAGAAACACTGTTCTCTTGGGAGGACACATCAAACTCCAGGAAAATTCTGTGTCATGTGATACAGAATAGTAAGTTAAGCTGTGTAGAGTATTCACAAGGAGTTTGTAAACCTAGAAGTTGAATACTTAAATGTAGAAATATAGATAGCCGTTACCAGCGGCGTCTAACCTTTTTCTTTTATGCTGTATATTGATGAATCAAAAAAAAAAAAATCTGTTCATAGTTTTCGCAATATCCAACACCACAGATAAGCAAAACTTTCCTCAATAATCTGGATGCAGCTCACAGGCTGTAGTTGGGACAGCCAACTGGAAACTTTGATACTACCATTAAAAAGACAAAATCAGCATGATTACATAGCATGTAAGTAAATCTTTAGTAGGAAAATAAACTAACTACATTTTTGCAAAAACTGAAAATACTTGATGGCAAAAAGGATTAATTTTCTTCATGGTATCCTGTTGGCTCCATCCCTGCTGATTCTATTGCTATTTTCCATGTTTACTACACCTGATAGTAAACATGCTTAAATTTATCCAAGAGATAAAGAACTAAGATGGCTTCAGAGAAAATGTATTTATTAAACACACTTAAAAGAAATAAGAAAACTCCTGCTTGCCTTGATTTTTATTTTTTGTGGATGATCATTACTTGCTCTCCTACCATCTAGAGAGAAAAGCATTATCCTTTTTAGTAAAATAGTAAGGCAGATGCCTTGGATTTACTTAAACCTCTTCTTCCCCTTTCCCTGCAAGTTAAAAGTTTCACCATCAGCTTTCTAACTTGTCAGATTTAAATTAAATGGAGCTATTATTTTTTATATGATAAGAACAAAAAACACTTTGGTTTTTGTATTATTTTTCTAAAGATTTCTTATAAAAATCAAGTTATCTATTTTTTTTTCTTTTTTCTTTTGAATACTAATAAAGAAGTCGGTTTCACAAACTAGGAATATTGTCAATACCTTGCAGAGTTTTTCTTTTTATTCGTAAAATTGCCAAAATAAGCACAAGATGGTTGATTAAGATTAAAAGAAATTTTCTGGTCAGTTCTGAAAATACGTATATTAGGAATGCTGATTATGCATTTTCAAATCAAGCAAATTTAATGCCTTTCCAATTTGGCACGTAAATACTGCTGTTAACATTAGTGAAGCAATCTGTTTTTTATTTTATAAGCGGATTAGTGGCAACTCTGCTTGTCCATTAAAAAACACAGAACTGTGTTCATTTTACAGTTGAATATTTCTGTCTTAATAATTCCATACAAAAAACTTTCAACATTATATGGTATATCATTGAAAGTTCCTGCTTTTGGATTTACAAATGGTATAAGATTAGAATAAAGTTTGTCAATTCAAAACTGAAAGAATATATACATGTTAAAATAATGAACGTCCAAGAAATGTTACTCTGCTTGCTGTAGGCCTTAACAGATGAAGTATTGATAATTTTATCCTTTCTATTAACTATATAATAACATTGGTCAAACCTCCTTGAATACTCATTTTGTTCAGAGCACTGAACAAATAAATGAATTTTATTGTTCAGTGCTCTGAACTAGATCAGAAGAGCTGACACTATGTCAGTACTAGTTTCTGTACTTAATTCCTTTTACTAAAAATTCCTCTTCCCACTAAATAGTTAATTTTTGTTTATAAGTAGGTTGTCCTACCTACAAAGATCATGGGATCAAGGGATTTTATCTTCTAAGTCTTAAATTCACTTCTAACATCCTACCCTTAGCATCTCTGTACTTTAATGGTAAATACTAATTAAAACACTTAAATAGATGAACAGGAGTGACATTTTCCACCAACTTTCAGAGTTACCTAGCTTATCTATGTTCTCTTCTTCCTTTTTATGTTGCCACCTCATTCCTGAACAAAGTGTCATTAATGATACAAACTTCAAATACATAATAAGTTCAGATGTTCAAAGTGAGCACAAATTTGACATTTAATTGATGACATTCTAACAGCTAAAAGGGTGTATGAATAGTACTACTCTTTCTACTCTGTGGCAAGATATACAGTGAAATACAAGTCCTGTCATCCCTTAATATCCATGAGGGATTGGTCTCAGGAACCCCAGGGACATGAAAATGCAGATACTCAAGTTCCTTGTATAAAATAGTGTGTTATTTGTATATAACCTATGCACATCCTCCTAGATGCTTTAAATCATCTCAATATTACTTATACACCTAATGCTCAATACAGTGTAGATGCTATATAAATAGATGTTATACTGTTGTCAGGGAATAATGACAAGAAGAAAAATTTGTACATATTCAGGACAGATGCAACTATCCATTTTTTAAATCAGAGCATTTTCAGTCTGCACTCAGTTGAATCCATGGATGCATATAGCCCACAGATGCAGGGGACCGACTATATAAGAAAATCATGTATGCACTTAAAAGTTCCTCATATGTTTAGGTTGATTTTTTTTCTTTATGTATTTGGATCAGTAAGGCAATAATCTGGTGGCCTCTAGGTTTATTTTTACCCTTATATCCTATATAATTTAGCATTTGAGAGAATTTTTGTGGTCTCTTAAAACATAGTAAGACTGTGAATTTATTTGAAGTAAAGTTTATTATTTTGATCAGAGGCATAATATAATTATAATTTTTTTATTAATCTGAAGCAGCAGTGATATTTTCATGAAATGCTTAACCGACAAAAAGAAAACGTGGTATCAATGCTATAAGGGCTCAAAACAAACATCAATTGAGTGGACAGTTGGCTGCTATGACTTTAATATTATTCAGGACTTGATAAAACAGACATGTGACCAAGTAATTTCGGTGTACCAGAGCCTTTGCCAAGTTTATACATTTAAATTGTTAAATGTAGACATTAAATACTTTCAAAAGTATTTTAGAGATTTTTAACTATATAAATGAGAATCAATCTGGGTTTTCAATGAACCCTTTTTTACTTTCATTTGGAGATAAATATAAATTAAATAGAGCTATTAAAATATGTATAATCTTCTAACTGTAAACAATGGCTCAGATTTTTTAAACTGTAATACCTGAATTAATTATAACTGATTAGAGCCAATAGGCTGCTAATTTGTGACCTCTTTGTTAAATGGTAATGAGTGCTACAGAAAACAATAAGGGTTTAAAATGAGGAGTTAAGCACCCTTCCCTAAGTAAGTGATATTTAAGGTAATATCTAAGTTGTAAGGGATATTGGGGAGTGGGAAGTGGAGAGAAGGGATAACCTTCTAGCCAAAGGGAAGGCAATGCTGAAAGGCCCAGACCACTGAAGGAAGCTCTGTATGGCTAGAGCACTCAGAGCAAAAGGGAAAGTGACTAGAAAAGGGGATGGAGAGGCAGACAAAGAAGGATCATGCAGGATTTTGCAGGCTACATTAGGGATATTTTTAAAAAATATTTATAGAAATTTTAAAAAATTTTTTTAAAGAATGAAAAAAATGTTATCAGGTACCAAAACACAAGCACTATATTGATATTGTGGAGTACTCCGATCTCTGTACATTCAAAGAGATCCATCTGAGTGAAGCAGATGATTCTTAATGCAAATACTCATAATTCCATAATTCCTTTTTTTCTTGGCTTATAGACAGAAATGGGATGGAGAACTGGTTTGGTGAAAGAGTAGAGAAACTTAGAGCACACAATTTTGAAAGTGAACTTTTTGTCTTGATAAACCTGTGAAACTGATACTATTTTAACTGAAGCTGATAATCCTTTAATTATTCACCTTTTCAACTTATAGCTTAGAATTGCACAAGGATAGTCATAGTGGAAACTAAATGTGGAGATTTCAACAGTGGTCTTCTTCTCCCAAACCCACCCATAAAAATTGTATATTAATGTTAAGATCTAAATGACATATTCAATTTTTGTTAGTTTATAATTGGATAATGAGAAAGTAGTTAATTTGTTTTTACATGGTTGGATTGCTACTGAAATAAAGTCCATGAAAATTTATTTTCAAAATCTCAGGTTATATCAGCATTGTTTAGATTATTTTATGGAAGTGGGGAACATTTGAAAATATACGTTACAGTACGACACTATCAAACTTAAATGACCATGAGAAACATGAAGCCAGAAGGATGACTAATGAAGAATCGGAAATAGTGACATGATTCTAGGAAGCTGGAGTAATATAATTCTCATAACATGAGAATTGACCTAGTTCTGTCTCGTGAGCATATGTCTAATTTTGCAACATATAGTTTTTAACATTAAAAGAAATTTTTCTTATGTATTGGGAATTATAATAAAAAATAAGCTTAAGATTGGTCAGAATTTTCTGCTTACTATGAAAATTCAGAATAGTTAGCATACTAACCCAGCTTGATGCTAAGTTTTCAATAATATAATTAAGAAGGCCCTTATCTGTAGCAGAACTGCTTATTTTATGATTGACACCAGTTTCTGCTCTCTGAATTTTTTTGAGCAGTCCAAAATTTATCTCATAGTTTATATCAGTGCTATTAAACTTAGTATTTTTGTTTCAAGATACCAATGATGGAATTAGTTTATATTTGTTTTACTATTGAGTGTTTATATGTGCCTTGGGTTTGCAAAACACTTCAAACATACAAAGCATTTTTCACTTTTGAAGTATATTAGAAGTAATCAGCCACAACACCTTTAAAAATCAGAAAATATGTTGAAAATGTCCCCACATATACCGCTGATGGATATGGAAAGTAAGAATGTAAGGACCAAAATGCATTATATTTAAAAGTGACATTTACCAAGTATTCTATATGTGATCTATATTTTAATAGTATAATATTTGTGTTTTTCCATTTTGTGTCTCTCCTCTACTTAGCCCTATATATGTATATTTAACACAAAATGAAACTTATCTGATATGCTGTCTGTCTTAAATGGCAATCTTTAGTAAAATGGGAAGTAATTTCTTACAAGTGTTAAGTGGGCAGTGAGTGTGCCAAGTCAAAACAAAGTAAAAAGCAAACTAATAAACTAGATTAGAGGAAAGAAGAGAAATAATATGCCAGTGTAATTATAGGCTAATTATTCAAAATCATGTAGCATAGAGGGAATAGCTAGTATTTTTTTTTACTTTTATTACAAGAAACTGATTTCATTCTTTTGAAAAATTCAAACCTTTTCAATCCTTGGGTACAAATTATCAGTCATATGAAAATTGCTTATCAAACTTGAACACAAGGTTCTAGTTGCCACAAAAATTCAAGACTCTTGTTTTGTTTCTGATTCACTTTTAAGTGTAAAAGAAAAGAGAAAAAATGATGGCTGCAAATGCCTTGGTGCCAAATCTCCCAAGACTCTGCAGTGTTCTTTTCTCTCCGGTGTGTCTCCTGCCATTATTAACACCAGCTGCTTTGCATCATAGCATCTGTCTTCCCTACTGCTAACTCATAAAGATTGTTATGTTAAAAATAGAGAACAATTTATTTTTATTTTTTATTTTTTTTTACAGTTTTTGGCCAGGGCTAGATTTGAACCCACCACCTCCATTCTATGGGGCTGGCACCCTACTCACTGAGCCACAGGTGCTGCCCAAAAATAGAGAACAATTTAAAGTACCCGGATAGCAGTAATGTTTATTGCATTTCCTATTTACGTCTCACTTCTTTGTAGGCATTAGCAGCACAGATGATAGATATTCAGCAAAATACACCAGTAATTGTGTGTACATACATTGGATTTGAAAGGCTAGGTGAAATAAACCGGAGTTCCTTAACATATGGCACCATCCTTTCCCCCTTACACAGAGCCAAGATTATGTTTTAAAATAATACCAACTACCTATTGACTTACTACTATGCATATATATGTCTGTATATATGAGAAGTGTACCTGTATGGATATGTATCTCTAGTCTTATTAGTGGTTTTTTATTTCTTTTTACTAGCCCAGTGCATTCAAGCATAATTATTTAAAAAGACCCCCTGGTAATTTGTAACTGGACTGACACTTCTAACTTAGGTTATCTTAATTACACGCAGTGTTAGTGCCTTACTCCAGTATGTCACTTAACTGGCTTATGCATAGTTCTTTAATCTTTCCTGTTAGGTAATTCAACTTTCTGTCCAGTTGCTCTATAGAATCAATAGGATTTGGAATCCAGTGAAATGTTTAGTGTGAGGGTAGTTTCCTACACCTTACCTGAGCTGATGAATGGAAGCAAGTCAGGAATGGGTGAGTGGGTATGGTGTTAGGGAAGATAGTGAGTTTTAAGTAAGTGCTTAACATGTTTATGGGGCAGCTAGATTGAGAGGCTGAGGCACTATTAAATATTTTTGAGTGACAAAATGACAAGTATAATTTGAAGACTTTACTTGGCAGAGTCTAAAATTTCCTCTAGTCATTTAGGTTCTGGTACACCCAAGTTGGTTAGGCTCTGCTAAAATCATTTCCCCTAGGCTTGGTGCCTATAGCTCAGTGGTGATGGCACCAGCCACATACACTGGGGCTGGTGGGTTCGAACCCAGCCTGGACCTGCTAAACAACAATGGCAACTACAACAACAACATCAAAAAAGAAAAATAGCTGGGCTTTGTGGTGGGCGCCTGTAGTCCTAGCTACTTGAGAGGCTAAGGCAAGAGAATCACTTAAGCCCATGAACTTGAGGTTGCTGTGAGCTGTGACGGCATAGTACTCTACCAAGGGCAACATAGTGAGACTCTTGTCCCAAAGAAAATGATAATAAGAAATAAATAAATAAAATAGTTTCCCTTGAAGCAGGTCTTATTAAGGAGAGTCTAATTCTTTGGGTATATCCTTCTTCCTGTACCTTCCGGAAGGGCAAAGGGATTTTTTTTTGTGTGACCCTCATATTTAAACATGAATGAGCTAAGTATGTGAAAAGGAGCACATTTCAAAGACAATTCATGCAGAACTGTTAGGTATTAATTGATTACTAATGTTGTCATTAAGGCTAATCTCCAATAAATGGAGTCTTGTGAAAAAACGTTTGTTTATTAAAAAAAAAGATAAGATTATACTTACTTTTAGGAAGCATCCAATAATGTTCACCAACTTTGCTGGGATATTTTTGAGCTGTGAAGCATCCCAAGTGGGTGATCTTATCCACCTGTCCACTTTTTGAGACTGTAGGATATGTAAGTTTATTCATTCAACACATATGTAGTAAATATTACTATATGACAGGCATAGTCATATATATAGTACGGACTGGGTCCCTAAAGATTAATAAGACATAGGGCAACACTGTAGAAGGATGGAGAAAAAGCACTGAAGACTTAGAAAATAGCATAAGATTAACGCAGAAGTCTGAAGCTACATGGCTGTCTAAATGTAAGTAGGATGATAATGGAAGCACTAGAGGTAGCATGAGAGGTAAAGATACCTGGAGTGCATGAGCCAGGGTATTGATGCCAGTGGTGGTGTTGAAAATTGGTGGGATAGGAGGACTGCTGATTATGGGGGCCTTGCTTGACATGCTGAGGATTTTAGACCTTATTTTAGCAAGTAGAAAGTTTTAAACAGAAAACCGATATGATCCTATCTGTATTTTAGAAAATGATTCTGTGGAAGATGGATTGGACACCTCTAAAATGCTATGATTCTAAGCAATGGAAAGAGAGCACCTGTCCAGGGATAAGTTCAGGATTATGGTAAAACAATACCTATTGAATTTAGCTCTTCACCAAAAACAAATTACATGATAAGAACTTAGGAGATTCCTGATATTTTAGAACTCTCTATCTTATAATAACATTCTATCCATATGTTCCCTGGACTACAGATGTTATTCATTACAGTCCTTAAATATGTATCAATGAGTTATTCCAGGTTATTGTGTCTTTCTTAGCAAGACCTAGAATCTATGCCATGTCTATTCACTATCATTATATTTCATCTCAGTATATTAAGTGATGTTATAGGTGCTGTGAACCTGAGGGTGTCACGGAGTACTGTCCTTAGAATTTATCTTGTAGAGAGTGCTTCATAATGTACATATTTTATTTCATTCACCTTGTTCTTTGCTGGTAAAATAAGGAATTTTATACTTTACTGTCTGTTCTGCAGTGAGAGTTCTGTTGTATTTTTATTATTGGGATGTTTTCATGTCACAAGACATTAATACCTAGAACAGTTATCACCTTCTTTTATAAATAAATTATTTGTGTCAAAAAATAAAGTGGTCGGCTCAGCGCCTGTGGCTCAAGTGGCTAAGGCACCAGCCACATACACCTGAGCTGGCAGATTGGAATCCAGCCCGGGCCTGCCAAACAACAGTGATGGCTGCAACCAAAAAATGGCCGGGCATTGTGGCGGGTACCTGTAGTCCCGGCTACTTGGGAGGCAGAGGCAGGAGAATCACTTGAGCCCGGGAGTTGGACGTTGCTGTGAGCTCTGATGCCACGGCACTCTATCCAGGGTGACAGCTTGAGGCTCTGTCTCAAAAAGTAAATAAACAAATAAATAAATAAATAAAAATAAAATGGTTGAGACCAGTAGATTAGCAGGTTCCAGATCACCCTATGGTTTTGGATGTTAATATAATTTAACTATCCTAACGTTTTTAATAGTATAATAAATGATGCTGTGTAATGGAATGGTAATTATCTAACTCCAAACTTAGCGTCTTCACTCTAATCCAACTTTAAATTTCCAACAAAAAAGCTATACAGAAAAAGAAAATATACATTTGTGCCTTCTTTTGTTGGCTCTTATTCTCAATTTTTAACATATTATTAATTATAGGAAAGTTTATAGCCAGTGAAATGTATAAGCCCTAATATATAATTCAGCATGTTTTGGCAGTTATAAACATCCATGTAACCAACACTTCAATGAATATATAGAATATTTTCACAGTCCCCCAAAATTTCTTTATTCTAGCTGCTGATCAATCCCTGACCCCATTAGCAGCCACTATTCTATCAGTGTAGAAGAGTTTTACCTGTTCTCAACTTGTTTTTATTTTGTAAACTGTGTCTTTTGATAAGTAGATTTTAAAAATTTTAGTGTACTTTATCAGTTGTTTTCTTTTATGAGTATGAACTTAATTTAATTGAGCCCAGCAGCCAGGTGTTGGAATAACTCATTAAGGCAACAAGCCAAACTGAAGGTGATAGTTGAGTCTTTAATCACAAACTGTAGTGGTATAAGCAAAAGGCCCGACTGGAAAAGGTGCCAACTCACCTCTGTTCCATTTCTCCATAGGGACTAGCACCTGTATGTGGAGGTCATTTCACTGCCAAGGAGGCCCATGAACTAAAGGCTTCTAAAGTTTTGTGGACCTAGAGAAAGGGAGAGTGGAAAGTCCTGGGAGTAGAAAAGTATTTAGTACTGAGTCAGAGTGGAGAAAAATATCTTTAGGTTCCCCCTCCCTCTGTTCCAGAGACCTTGGACGAGGTATCTGAGGAAGGACTCAACCAAAGGGCCCCGATAAGGAGGCCTTTAGATTGGAGGGGCCTAGAATAGGGATATTAAACATGGCCATCCTAGGGGACTGAGTCCTTGACAGCAAGTCCCTACAGATTGCAGTGCATTGACTGTGCACCTAGTTTGCTATGGGAAGGGCTGCTGTTCCCTGTGGGGCTGGCCAAGTAAAGCCTTTGTAATAATTATCTACAGTTAGGCGTTAAAAGTCATATAGATTTTTGATCAGCAGCTAGACTTCTCAGATACTGTATTCTCTCTAAGAAATGATTGTTGCTCCAAGATCATTAAGGTGTTCTTCTAGAATGATATATTGTTTAAATTTTTATATTTTGGTCTATGATTGAGTTGAATTCCTTGCATGGTATGAATTTGAGGTGTTGTTCATTTATGGTCCCATATATTTATCCACTTACTGCAGTTCCTTTTGTCATAATGAAATAACTGGTCTTTCCAGATTTACTGGCCATATTCCAAATCTAAATGAGCTAAGAAATAACAAAAGATGCCCTATAAACCTTTATTAACTTTAGGCATTCTACCTGTAGTAGCACACTTAATATAAATCACTTAGCGGGCAGCACCTGAGTCTCAAAGGAGTAGGGTGCCAGCCCCATATACCGGAGGTGGCAGGTTCAAACCCAGCCCTGGCTAAAAAAAAAAAGAAATAAAAATCTTTAGGTCTTAGTTTCTTCATCTTCAACAGAAACAGATGGTGGGAGGGAAAACTATAGAATTAAACTATGTGAAAGTAGACAGTATCTGCCTCATGACAGATGTCAATGTCATTTTCTCTCCCCTTCTCCAGAGTTTCTCCACCTTGCGACGGCAGACAACTCGGAATGATAACCCGTGCACCATCCACAGGCTCTGCTTACTGCCTGTCTCCTTTTACCCTTAAGCCCTTCATTTCAAAAAGAGAAATGGAGAAGCTTTTTCCTTTGTAATTTAAAGCATGTAATACATTTTCCTCTGTTGTTTATCTGAACTGACACTTGGACTTTAGCGGAGGAAATGAGAATATCTGCCATTTGCAATTTTAGAAATATGGAGAAACCTAATCAGTGCCCAGCTCCTTCATCCCAGTCAGCTTCTGGAACTTCTGCCTTTCCGCTATCTCTCCACGTTCCCTGGAGAGAAATGGCTAACTCCTTCTCAAAAAAGGAGGAAAATGTTCCTAAAAAAGTACAGTCCCATGAAAAACACAGACAGTAATAGGAACTGTAATAACCTTCCTATGTATTAAGTCTCTTCTTTGAAGATGCCTAACTTTCAAATATGACAAAGAAAAAATCCTCTGTGAAAATGTTTATTACTTTAATCAAGTGCATTTAATTTACCTCCATATGAAATCTTTCTTAAACCTTTGTGCACTTAACTCAATAATTATTAAGGAAGACATGATAAATTGAGATTTTGAAAAGTTTGCCCTTTTTTAAATATCCTATTTAATGGCAATGAAACATTCAATACACTTTACCAGAAGTTGTGGTGAGGCAATATCTCGATGTTTTGTCTATTAATTCCCAAATTATAGCCTACCTCTGTTTTACTTTGGAAAAATGAAAACATTATCAGAGTAAATGGGCCAGTTTTTTACACAAGGAGATGTGTTATATTCCATGATGTTTAAATAGTGGTATACTAAAATAGTCAGACATATGTAGGTATGTGTGTGTGTGTGTGTGTGTGTGTGTATGTAGGTAATACCAAATAAAATTCAAAAATAAGTATATGTACTTAGATATACATGTAAGAATATAATAGCAAATATTCCCCAGTCATAAATATATTTACTAATATCTACATTGTATTTTTTGCTAGCATCTTTTCTAATTATTTATCATCTTAATCATATTTAGATTATATGCATTTAGGAAAGATTATGTTTGTTTACATTAACAAAGCAACCTAAACTCTATACATTGCTTTTTAAAAATTTTTTCTATCTAGAAATTGACATTGAACGCTGTGTGCGAGAATCCATCAACCTGTTCTGTTGGACTCCTAAGAGCGCTACGTACAGGCAGCATGCTCAGCCTCCAAAGCCAGCTTCTGACAGCAGTGGAGTCAGAAGCTCGGCTCCTTATTTCTCTTCTGAGTGTCCAGACCCACCAAAGTCAGATCTGGTATGTATTTGCAGATTTAGTTTATAAATTCGGAGGAGATGGATGTCAAGATTAATATGCCTCAGTGTCATTACTCTTAATTATATTGTCATTAATGTCCTTTTAGTATAGCTATTACAAACATATGATTGTTTTCATACAAATATTTCAGAAAATCTTTATGTCTGTTTGGTTATATAGTTACAAAGATTGTTTTGCCAAATTCCTTCAGGTAGTGAGTTTTAGTTGTTTTTTGTTTTTTTTTATGTAATCATAGTATCTATTTATACATCAACTTTTTAAATAGTGAGAGATCACAGAAGTGAAGTAAGAATTTAAAAAATAGAGAAAGAGGCTTCGCGCCTGTGGCTTAACGGGCTAAGGCACCAGCCACCTACACCTAAGCTGACGGGTTCGAATCCAGCCTGGGCCCGCCAAGCAACAATGATGGCTGCAACCAAAAAATGGCTGGGCGTTGTGGCAGCACCTGTAGTCCCAGCGACTTGGGAGGCAGAGACAGCAGACTCGCTTGAGCCCAGGAATTGGAGGTTGCCATGAGCTGTGGTGCCACCATACTCTATCCAGGGTGACAGCTTGAGGCTCTGTCTCAAAAAAAAAGAAAGACTGAAAGTTGGTAATAGAATAGGAATTTACTTATTGTGGTTGACAGAATAAATAGTGTTTTAAAACTATGCCACTCAAATTTTTCAATGATGTCATTGGAGTTACCTTTCTAGACATTTCATATTAATGGAATCATAAAACAGGTGCCCTTTTGTGATTGGATTCTTTCATTTGACATAGTGTTTTCAATAGCCCTCCTTGTAGCATGTATCAGTACTTGATTCCTTAATAAGGCTAAATAATATTTCTATTGTATAGATATATAGAGGGTGGACATAAAGTTCGTGTGACATTTAAAATAGTTTAACTTAGTAAATTGCACTCGAGTTTATGTCCACCCTGTACTATATTTTATTTATCAGTTCATCAACTAAAGGACATTTGAGTTTCTACTTTTTTACCATTATGAGTAGAAGTGCTATGAACATTCCTATATGAGTATTTGAGAACCTGCTTTTAATTCTTTTTGATAAATACTTCTGGATCATATAGTAATTTATGTTTAATGTTTTGAGGAACTATAAAGCTATTAATATTTTACGTTCCTCTCAGCAGTATGTAAAAATTCTGGTTTAAGCACAAAGTAACCAATACTTATTATTTTCAGTCTTTGATTATAGCCATCCTCCAAATGTCAATTGTTATTTCACTGTGATTTTTGGTTAGCATTTCTCTAATCATGTTGCAGATCTTTTCATGTGTTTATTGGGCATTTCTGTATCTTTGGAGAAACGTCTATCTATTCAAATTCTTTGCCCATTCTTTGAGTTATTTTTCTTTTTGTTCATGTCTGGATGGGTGTTCATATGTACTCAATATAAGTCCCTTATCACAAATATGATTTTTATTTATTTCATTGTACTTATCATGCTTTCACTTTTCTGGTAACATCCTTTAATGCACAAAAATTTTTAATTTGATGATGTCCAATTTATCTTATTATTTTTGATCAATACAAGAATATAGACAATTAGGTTTCTCAGGTAAAGTCCAAGTTACAGTTGTGCCGTTCACCCAGGAGGTATGCCATACCTTACAATGTGCCTGTTAGATGAGAGCACTCCAATCCCACTCCCTGCTTTGCTCTTCCCACCTCTCCTGCGCCACCCCACCCCCTTTGAGTTTAATTGTGTTTTTCTCCTGTGTGAGCATGTATTTGTTCATCTCCTGGTTTCATATTAGTATTGAGTACATTAGATACTTGCTTTTTTCATCAGCTTCATCCAGGTTAATACAAAAGATGGAAAGTCTCTGTTTTTTAATGGCTGAATAGTATTCCATGGTATACATATACCACAGTTTATTAATCCATTCATGGGTTGATGGGCACTTGGGTTGATTCCATGTCTTGGTGATTGTGAATTGAGCTGTGACAAGCATTCTAGTGCAAATGTCCTTGTAGTAAAATGATTTTCTTTTTTCTGGATAGAAACCTAGTAATGGGATTGTGGTATCAAATGGGAGGTCTAATTTGAGTACTTTGAGGATTCTCCGTACTTCTTTCAAAGAGGCTGTATTAGTTTGCAGTCTCACCAACAGTGTTGAAGTGTTCATCTCTCTCCACATCCCCACCAGCATCTGCCACTTTGGGACTTTGTAATGTGAGCTCTTCTCCCTGGGGTTAGGTGATATCTCAGAATGGTTTTGATTTCTATTTCTGTGATGCTTAGGGATAATGAGCATTTTCTCGTGTTTTTTGGCCATTTGTCTGTCTTCTTCAAAGAGGGTTCTGTTCTTAGCTCTTGCCCAGTGATAGACACGGTTGTTTGCTTTTTTGTTGATTAGTCTGACTGCTCTGTAGATTGTGGTTATCAAACCTTTGTGGGATTTGTAACATGCAGATATTTTCTCCCATTCTGAAGGTTGTCTGTTTGCTTTAATTGTTGTGTCCTTAGCTGTACTTTTTAGCTTTTTAGCTTAATTGA
The DNA here is from genome assembly GCA_963573935.1 of Arctocebus calabarensis. NCBI lineage: Eukaryota > Metazoa > Chordata > Mammalia > Primates > Lorisidae > Arctocebus > Arctocebus calabarensis. The sequence goes on from CAUYON010008953.1 coordinate 32,571, forward strand.
GTCCCATTTATTTATTTTTGTTGTTGCAATTGATAATGAAGTCTTATTCTTAGAATCTTTCCCCAGGCTGATATCAATGATGATGTCTTAATTTATATGTTGCTTCTCTCTCACAACTTTAAAGATGTTCTGCCTTTTGCTTTTAACAGTTTTATGATGGTGTCTCTAAATGTGGAATTATTTGAGCTTATCCTACTTAAGAGTTAATTGAGCTTTTGGATTTGTATATTAATATTTATTATCTAATTTTAGAAGTTTTTGGTCATTATATCCTCATATTCTTTCTGCCCTTTTATCTTCTCTTTTCTGGGCCTCTCACTAATTTTATATGGATATGGTTTATAGTGTCCAAAGGATGCTTAGGCTCTGTTCAGTTTTATTCATTCTTTTTTCATCTTGCTTCTTAAACTGAATAATTTCAATTCATTTATCTTTACCTTCTCTGCCTTTCATCTGCCAGCTCATATCTACTGTTGTGAATTCTTTACCCTAAAATTTCTATTTGGTTCCTTTTTTTTTTCTTTTAGACAGAGTATCACTCTATTGCCCAAGCTAAGGGTCTCACTCTTGTACAGGCTGGTCCTGAACTCTGGAGCTCAAGGGATCCTCCCGCCTCAGCCTCCCAGAGTGCTAGGATTTTAGGTGCAAGCTACCACACCCAGCCTTTGTTCCTTTTTGGTAAATTCTGTGACTTTAATGATATTATGCATTGAGTGAGACATCTTCCTTTTGTTCTTTAGGCGTACTTTTCCTCAGTTTTTTTCATTATTTCCTTTAGTTCTTTAAAATAACTAATTACAATCTTTGCCTTGTAAGTCCAATATTCATTTATATGTTAAAAACTGAACCTTTTAAATAGTATAATGTGGCAACTCTGGGAATCAAATCTTACTCTCCACACAATTTTTGTTGCTGTTTGTTGCTGGGTTTTTGTTGTGGATGATATTTGTTTTAGTGACTTTTCACAACAAATTACCTATAGTCAGTATTCTATTTCAGGCCCTTGCCTAGCAAGCTTAATGGTTACCTAATGATTAGAAATTTCCTTACGTATCTATTGAATAAGTCTCTCAACTTTACCAAGAAGTCTAAGTCCATGTTAGGACACATCTTCAACACTCAGGCAACAGCTATACCTTAGCCTTCAAGTCAACCAAAAATTAGAGTCAATCCATACATACACAGGACTGCTCACATGTCCTGGGGTTTCCTAGGAATGCACACAGCCCTAGACGTGTGAGCAGTACTGTTTACGTATGAATAGTGTTCTAGGTTCCCAGGAACTTGTGAGAGCTTTTCAAAGTCTTCTATGGACATTGAGGTGTCCAGCTTTTCTTTTTAATTTTTATGTCCAGTCTCTAGTTTAACCCTACTGTTCTGTCTGTCCTAGGTATCTGTGATGTTAAACAATTGCTGCTAATCGTTTCTGACAAACATCTTCAGGGAAAAGGCGATTTAAGTGGAGAACTCTGAGTTAGGTTAGATAAAGACAAACATTATGAGGGTAGGTTTCCAGGGAACTGGCAGACAGGTTAAATAATCATAGTTCCCTGAAAAGGTGCTCTTGGGAAACAATTACACCCTATGCAGTGGTTTCAAGGCTTCTGAAACCTATAGGGATGATAGGACTATTGATTTTCAAGGTGACTGCAGAATGGAGGAGAGAGAAATGTATATAGGACAAAGTAAAACACCACAGAGCTAAGATTCTTAATGAGATTTACTGAATGTGAACTCCTTAGATTATTCTAGGACTTTGTTGAATTTGTAGAATTTTTTAAAAAACTTATTTTGCTATCTACCAATATTCTCATTGTTTAATTAGGGGAGCAGCTCTTTGCAAGTCCTTACTCTGCTATCTCACTCATGTCTCTCATGGTCTATGTTCTTTGTCCATGATACCTTAGCTATTGTATGAAACAAAAAGGTTTGGAGATGGTTGATTAACAAAGATCAGAAAGCTATATTAGTAGTTCAAGTTCATTTTGTAGTCAAGTAACAAATGTTAAGCTTATTGCTGTTTTAAGTTTGAGTAAATGGTTTTGAATCTTTCCCTTATACTCTGAAATGAGATTTTTGTTTGAAATGTTTAATAGTTTGTATGTCACTAAACCCAAAATCCCTTTATATATGCCTGATATAATTTTTAGCATACTTTTAAATCTCATTTATTATCTCCATCAACTTAATAGTACTAGGAGTGAAGGAGAAAAATATACTACATTATTTATTTGAAATGTTGCTATCTCAGGAAAATTCAAGTTTCCTGAGAATCAAGAAAGTTCACTTTTCTTTAGAATTTTATTCCTTTTTAGTAAATATTTTAACTATAACAAAAAACGCAATGAATTACAAAAATTGCATTATTTTTTCAATAATGTATTTGGATACATGGTAAAACAGAATGTAATCTAGGTGCTAGGGATGTAGCAATGAAAAAGAAAAGGTACCTGCCATCATAGAATTAACATTTAGTGGAGAATATACAGACAAACAAAAAGGTAAATGCTTACTTTTGGAGGTAGGTGCTACCGAGGAAAATAAAGAAGTATAAGAGAGATAGAGAAAGCCAAGAAGAGTCAGGAGAATAGAAGAGAAAGGTTGTCATTTTATGACAGACTCAAAGAAGTTCTAGCTGAGAAGGTAACATTTGAGAAAGGAGCCTAAAGGAAGTGAGGGAAGGACTTACACAGATTTCTTAAGGAAAAAATTTTCCAGGTAAGGAAATAGCAATGAAAGATGGATGCATGCTTGGTACATTAGGGTAGATTCACTTATTCCTGAATTTATTGAAAATATTTCTAACTTCATCATTAAGTTTGATGACAATGAATTCTGTATTTTAAATAGAGAGATGTTAGATGAGAACACACCAATCCCACTTCCCTCCTCTATGTTTTTACATTGCTAAGAGTGTTTGTCATAAATGATTATTGAATTTTTTCAAAGCCTGTTGTGTATTAATTTAGGATTTTATTTCCTCTTTTAAATGATAATGTATTACCTTATTACAGTTTCTTATATTTAACAGTCCTTGCATTTCTTAGCTAGACTGTCTACATTTGATTTGTTAGCATTTTATTTTGAATTTATGTACCTGTTAATGGATGAGATAAATCTGTAATTTTCTTTTCCTTTTTTGTCTTTGTCAGTCTTTTATCTTAACATTATAGTTATTTCTTCTTTTGCTATCTAGTCAGTTTCTATTATAAAAGAAATTACTTGTTTCTTATACACTAGATTGAGTAAAACCAGCCTATATAACCATCTATGCCTGATGTCTTGTAGTCAGGGAAACATTTGATTATTCATTGTTCTTGAGTCAATTTATATAAGTTCTGGATGTTTGAAAAACATTTCTATTTAATTAGCCTCTCTATTCTCTCAAAATTTATATTAAAAATTGCATATTTGTGTAGTTTTAAATTTATAAAACTTTCTACAAAATATTTTTAAATTTTTTCCACTTGATCTGAAATATAACCCCTAGTATTGTTTATTTAAAGGTTCAAGTTTCAATGTTAATATAATAGAAAGTAGATACAGAAACAATGCATGTATACCCTAGAAAAGCATGTTCATTACCATTAGATAATCACAGTTCAGGTTCATGTACTATGTATTCTTATGTCAGATTATGTAACAGAATATTCTGTGACATATTCTTATGTTAGGTTAAATGGCTTTTGTAAATGGACACATAAATTATACTCTGTTGCTAGTAGAAGGAAGTTTTAAAAACAACTATGAGAAGAAAAATTAATTAACTTTAATTTATACATGCATCTATTAGGTTTATTCCCTAAAGACTTTTTCAGTAGAAAAAGCATGAACTTTGCTGTTAAATGTACTTGTTTTCAGACTTCAACATTGTTCCTTTTTGGTTTCAAAATTATGAATAATTCTTATAACCTATTTCTCTACTTGGAAGAGGGTAATTTTAAGTATGATATGTAAGCCCCTAATTTAGTGTGTGGTACATGATAAGTACTCAGAAATAATACAATCATAATTACACATTTAGTAATTAAAGGTTAAAATGTTTTAACTTTGCAAACTACACAAAAACTTTATGACACTATTCTATATGTAAATAATGTGCACAAAAGAAGTAATGTTCTGTTATTATTCTATTTCTGCTCAGTTATGTTAGCTTCATTACTCTCACTTTACATTTAGAAATCAAGAAAAACAGTAAGGGAAGTAAGGTTTGGGGAGCTGGCTCTGTCAAAGAATCTTTCTGGCAGTATTACCCCAGTAATTTCAGTTTAAAATTTCACTTTGACCTTTACTTCTTAGTATTAATACTATTTTGATTCTGAAACTACTAAAGATTTGCCAAAAGAATTATTTCATCTGGTGCCAAGGTCTTTCCCATCTAGTTTTCCCTTAAATACCTAAGACTCTGCTTGAGAATTCTGATTATAGCTTATTAATTGAAGAAAATTACGAGCAAAGACATGTAGTTTTTCTGAATAGAATGAAAAATGTTTTTAAGGCAAAAGTATTTGGAAAAAGATTATAGTGAACACTGAATTTATTTGATCTATTTCTCAGTTAAATTTTAATCATCATTTTTTTATGCCTTTATAACTTAGTTGCTTGAGATCTGTGAATAAGAATTACTCTTTGTGTTAACCTCATTATGAACACTAACCAGAATTTTTAAAATAAATTAATTTTTATTTTGTTTATATTATAGCAACTGTTTGCATATACTACTGCATGAAGAAATCACAGCATTCCTTGATTATCTTCAATTTACAGGGCGTGCTTTATGTGGAGATTAAATATGAGTTTAGTATAAAAAAGTATAATCTTGCACATTTTTATACTTTAGGTTGAAATAGCTTCCAAAATCAAATACAATGCCAATCTACAAAGTTACATCTCAATAATAACACTTCTTTTTATAGTTGGAACAATTTAAAAATACCACCTTTGTGCTTTATAGTTTTTAGGTATTCAGATTATATTATTTTACCTGCTTAGCAAATCTCTGAAGTCAGCATTTTTATTTCTCTCTTAGAGGAGACTCAGAAATATTACTTAATATAAGTTAACTTATAACTGGACATTTTTATCAGTAGGGTAAATGTGTTTTCTCTATTGTTAGTTGAAATATATATGTAATACTAATGTATTTCATATCTTACTATCTAATCATAGCTTTTCAAGCATTTTTTGTAATTTTCTTAATTTCTCTGGAGCATATGTTATATATATTCATGCAATCACTTGCATACCTACTTTAAATAAGTTAAAAAGATTTTGCAATAAGATATAAGGAAAAGCAGAGTTATGTGGACTGTCTTTGCTGACATATTGAGAGTAAAATTTAAGCCTAAAGCAGAACTAAACAGTGCATGATGAAATTATTTAGAATAGTAGAAAATTGAATACAAGAAGTATACCTTTGCATTTATTCTGTTTACTGTTTGTGTTCTAATACCATTATCTGGTACTCCATAAGTAATTTTAGAGCAATTATAATGCAGACAATTGTAGTGAAAGATGAAAATTGGGAACCCTGGCAGCTAAATATAGGAATAAAATTTATTAGGCCTATAGAAGTTAATTAAAATAAAGATATTTTATAGAAAATAATATCTTTTGAAATTTGTTTTTCCATTATAGTATACTCCTATTCTACTCTTAGCCCAAAAGAAAGTCAATAATAATAATAACAACAATAAAATTCAGTGAAAGAAAAGAAGGGATAATCGGATTTGGTGTAGACTATCAAAAGAACTTTGTTTCTTAGTTTAAAGATGATTTTTCTCTCATCCAAGTGTAGAGAAGGAGAATGGCAAACAAACTCCTAGACAGATTTTAAGAAATGCAGTAAGAATTCTAAGCAGTTTATCAAAAAGTTGTTTGTAAAAATTAGACTTATATAGTAGTGAGGTGAGTTAGCCATTAAATGGCAAAACTCTTATATAATATTGTTTTTAAAACATTTTTTAAACTATGAAATTAATGTCAAATATCATAAAAATTATTGTATAATATATATTTTTGAATTTCAAATGATAAATATACAAAGAATTATACATATAATACCAATATTCTATTAATACTAGTGAGGAAAAATACTAACTATGAAAATAAACACATGATCTAAAACATAATTTTTATTTTATTTTATTTTATTTATTTATTTTTTTTTTTTTTTTGAGACAGAGCCTCAAGCTGTCACCCTGGATAGAGTGCTGTGGTATCACAGCTTATAGCAACCTCCAATTCCTGGGCTTAAGCGAGTCTCCTGCCTCCGCCTTCCAAGTAGCTGGGACCACAGGCGCCTGCCAAAACGCCTGGCCATTTTTTGGTTGCAGCCGTCATTGTTGTTTGGCGGGCCTGGGCTGGATATGAACCTGCCAGCTCAGGTGTATGTATGGCGCCAAACATAATTTTTAAATAATTTATACTGGCTTTAGAATATATTGTATATATTCTTTCTACATAGAGAATATTTATACCATTACTAAAATATTCATGGTATTTAGAGAATTTACTTTTGTTGATCGTGGAAGAAAGTATTGTTGACCATTTCATTTTAGAGCAAATGAGTCAGTGTCTCTAGGAGATTTTTTTTTTTTTTTTTTGTAGAGACAGAGTCTCACTTTATTGCCCTGGGTAGAGTGCCGTGGTGTCACACTGCTCACAGCAACCTCCAGCTCTTGGGCTTAAGCGATTCTCTTGCCTCAGCCTCCCTAGTAGCTGGGACTACAGGCGCTGTCCTAGTATTTTCTCTGTACATAGTGAACTGTAACCAAGCTGAACGTGAACACAGACTGCGACCTACTTTTGTACTACTCACAGAGATCAGCTGATCACAGGCAGAAGACTGTTCGAACTCAATTCAAATAAGGCAAATGCTGAGCTGCCACCAATCCTGCTG
>CAUYON010008954.1:0-27057 GCA_963573935.1 Arctocebus calabarensis
TGATGAAAACATTTCAGATTGTATATGAAGCCAGCACACTGTACCCCTTGATTGCACTAATGTATGCAGCTATGATTTAATTTTAAAAATTAGCAAATAAAATTAAGATAAAATTAACAAAATATGTAGATGTATACAAAATGATGTAACATAATTTGCACACTAAATACTATAGAACACTGGTGAAAAAATACAAAACATTTTCCCCCAAACAATGAAGATACATAACCTTCCCTTGGTTTAGAAGTTTCAATATTATTAATATGTGAATTCTCCCCAATTTGAGAATACATTTCATGAAATACTGATCAAATTCCTGCAAGCTGTTCTGTGGCTATCAATAAGCTGATTCTAAAAGCTATTTGGAAAGACAAAGAAACTAAAGTAGCCATTCAATTCTGAAAAAAAAAAAAGAAAGAAAAGAAAAGAAGACTCAGCACAACCAGTTTCAAGACTGAATATGTAGAAAGACTTCACAGTATCAAGATGCTGTGTTGTTGGTGGAAGGTTAGAAATAGGCATCAACATGGAAAAGAATAGAGTCCAGAAATAAGAGTCATACAAGTGTCAACTTATTCACGGCCAGTAAGGGTACAAAGGCAATTCAGTTAACAGTGATATTAATTGAAAAGATTAAGGAACATCTTTTCAATAAATTGTAGTCCAACAATAAGACATTATATGCAAAAGATAAAACCTCAATATATACTTCATACCTCCCACAAACTGCCTCAAAAGTATCCTACCTAAGTGTAAACCTTAAAGTATAAAACTTCTAGAGGAAACTATAGAAGAAAATCTGTGACTTTGGCTCATTAGATACAGCAACAATAGCACAATTCATTATTAAAAATTGATAAGTTGGGCTTTATTAATACTAAACATAATGCTCTGTGAGAAATACTTGGGAGAACAAAAAGATAGATAAGGAGGTCATATTTGAAAGTCACATATCTGATAAAGGTTTTGTACCTAACTTAATTTAAAAATTCCAAAACCTCAAAGATAAAGAAACAGATAAGTCCATAATATTAAGGGCAGAAGATATGACCAGATAGACCCTCTTTAGCAATGAAGATTGTACAAAGGGCTAATAAACACATAAAAAGATACTCAACATCATTAGCCTTAGGAAAATGCAAATTAAAACCGCAATGAGATAACCCTACATGGTTCTTAGCAGCTTAAAACCAAAAAAGGCTAGTTATACAAATGTGGTGAGAGTGTGGAGGAACTAGAACTCTCATATACAGCAGGTGCAAATGTAAATGACACAGTCACTTTGGAAAATGGTTTGGCAGTTTCCTATAAAGTTAAGCATATATTTGCCATGTAATCTAGCCATCCTACTGCTAAGAATTTACTCCACGGAAATCAAAGCATATGCCCCTTATAAGACGTGTATAGGAATGTTCAGAGAAGCTTTATTTGTAATAGTGAGAAACTGGGAACAGCCCAGATATTCATCAACATGTAGATACTAACAGATAAACTGTGGTATATCCACACAGAGGGACTATCCATAACTATAAGAAATGAACTACAGACACATGCAATGTGGTTGACACCTAAAAGAATTATGAATCTTAAAAAGCCAGCTATGTACATAGCTTATGATTTCATTTACATAAAATTCTAAGAACACAAACTAATCTGTCAGCAAGTAGGTTAGTGGATGCTTAAAAATGAAGGATAGGGAGGAAATGGCAGCATTATTAAGGGACAAAAGAAAATATTTTCTGATATTGTGTATGTAATCTTGACTGCAGTAATTGTTGCAAGGGTGTGAATGTATAGACTTACTAAATTGTGCTACTTATGTATACACAGCATGTTATTTGTAGATTCTGCTTTAATAAAGCTATTTAAAAGGAAATTGCAATGATTCCTCAAGAATAAACACAAAAGCAGCACTTCTTAACCCAGGAAGTCACTGATATTTGGAAATACAGATGCAACATCCTCATCGATACCATTTTTTGAGCCTTTGATTTCCTTCTTCTTCTTGTTCTTTTCTTAACATGAAGCCCAGGCCAAAAGCAACCCTTCCTTGCCATCAGTCAAATGTTGTCTTTAATATTTAATTAAGGATGAAAAAAGAGAATCATTTGATTCTTCACTCCCAATTATTTTTGCTTCAAACTGTGCAAGAGCTAATGTGCTTCCGAAGAGAAGGCTGTTAGTTAAATCGCATAAATATTGAACTCTTCACACCTATTTTCTGCAATCATTTCCTGTATGAGGTTCATAGCCTGCACAGCAGGAAATGTTCAAGAAAAAATGTGCTGTGTAACACAAAGGCAACAGATAGCATCCAAACGGGGCATTGGACCCCTTGTGGCACGAATATCCCTATTGTGTCAGAGCTTGAGGAAGGGATCTTCCTTAATAGTCCCCAGGACTTACTGAACACTTACCATCTATGCCAGACACTGGGATACGTTTCCACTGGATACTCTTTTATAATTTCAATTTCTACTCTGAGGGCTGCTTTCAATTAGCATCATAATCTATATTTGTCACATGTCACTTCTGACACTTCTTGCTAAGCCCTGGACTGGCCAGGTCTCGGCTGGCTTAACTAGGTTCCCGAAGCGGATCGCTAAGTTACCTTGCTCAGGTTCGGTTTCTCTTAGGTGCATGAGGGCTATCTACTTTAGCAGGAGAGAGTCTTAGAGAGAGTAAAGCAGTCTTCTTAGAATAGATAGACCTTAGTCTTTAGTAGAGCTTGGTAATCTTCAGCAGAGACGCTGTGCTGGTGTTCTGCAGGCAGAAGAGGAGACAGAGTCAGAGTAAGCAGGTCCATGATAGAATGCGCATGCTCCCGACTGCCTTCTCCTCCAGCCTAATATAAGGCTGATCTCGTGCCTCTCAACCACAGGTGGAGAGACTGCCAATTCACCACTGCTCTCATCTCCTGAGCTCTCATGCTTGTTAGGAGAGCCAAATCCCTCCCCACGCCCTTTCCACCCAGGTGTTCCATTATTGAGCCATACAGGCATTTCTTATAACTCTCACTCCTCCTAGCCATAGGCTATATGGGCTCCAACAATATATGAGCAGGCTAAAACTCAGAGGGTTTAAGACACTTGGCTAAGCTCACAAAGCTTTAAAGAGAGTCATGCTGCAAATCCACTTCTGCTTTGATTATGAAATGAGTAGCCAGAACTGCCATGCAATACTGTCTCCCATTGACAGGTGACCCTGTCCTTCTAAGAGTCTCTCTCTTAGACTTCAAACCTACAGGAGAATAAAAGGGAAAATATTAGCATAAGGAGAAGAAAGTACTCATTGGTAAAGGGAATATAAACTGTGAGTGAAGAATCCACACCTGTCCTTCACAATCCTTTATGGGCACCACATATCATTGTTCTGTGCCTGACACACATTTAATTGCTGAGTTGGGGTGTTTTTGTAATCCTTTTTGCCTTTTGAACTAACAGGTTTTCATTCAAAGCTATTGATATGCAATACTCTTTCGGGGAGGGGAGAGGCAGACACAAGCTAACTGTGCTACTGAGAAATACATGTGTCAAACACACGCCGTAGTGGACGAGATAGCCAGACGTGCTCACACTCAGCGGGGAGGTGGTCTGGTCGGGTCTCACTGAATGTCATCCATCAGTTCTTGGGAACTGCAACTTTAAGTAAAACAATGTACAAGGAAACAGGTTTTACTGTAAGTTCATAGATACAAACAAGAGCTAAGTCCCTACAATGTATTTCTGGTCCTAAAAAATATCACCAAACTTCTAAATAAAGACCCCAAACACTTTTACTGTTTATTGAAATAAGTGTGAGCTATACATGCATTCAACAAAGACTAATAAAACAAGAGAACAATTGATCCAATTGATGCAGTTAATCCAGTTCAGGGTTGTGAGTGGCCACAGCCACTGCCAGAAGCTCAGGGTGCCTGGAGGAACCAGGTCTGGGGAGGACACCATTCCTTCTCCACTCACACTCACATACTGGGCGTGGAGACATGCCCATGTTGTGTGACCAGAGACATGAAGGGCTGCAGCTTTGCCTCAGGTATAGATTCGCTCTGTAATGTTAAGAAGGGTGCAAGAAGCAGGCTACAAGCTCTGTTGTGGCATGTAGCAAATTAATTATTTCTGACCACCTTATATACTTTTGCAGTCACGTGCACACTTAATCTGTGATTTACAATATTCACCATTATCTAACTCTAAACTTAAGTGGCAGATATCCTGTCTGGAAAACAGCACAATACTCCTTTATCTTAAGTCTTTGTAAATGATCCTCAGTTTTTGTGTAAGAAATCTACATACAAATAAGAGAGTCAGAGCTATAGGGGAATTATTTCCTCATGCACTCAACAAGTTAACCTTAAATGGGTTTATGACTTGTTTCTCCACAGTGCTAAGATCTTTAGGCTTTTGACAAAATGGACTATGTCTCCAGGCAAGAAGCTTTTCAGCTTCTAACTTCCTGGAACCAACGGTTGCAAAATCTTCAAAGTATCTGTCACCGGATGACCAGAAAACAGTCTTTGTGTTTGCCTCATGGTAGCCCAAACCTGTTGCTTTTTCTGTGAAGGCAGAAGCCAATTTAACCCATTAATGGCTCACTCGAATGAGACATACATGAGACATGCATGGGGGATTTCTAACCCCAGATGCCAATTCACTTCACATGCACGGTTTTGGGATGTGAGGGAAAACTGGAGAACTGGGAGAAAACCCACACAGACACATAGGAAGCATGCAAACTCCATGCAGTGGCTCTACTTGGGAATCAACTTCTGTTCTTTTGGGTTACTTGAGGACTTGCCATACCTGGGGACCATGGCTGTGTCCAAGATATAGGCAGTTAAGTGGTCCTGCTGAAATGACAGTTCAATCAAGTCAGTTAGTGGAAACCTGTCATAATGATTAATTTGGCCACACAGACAGTACAGTTAGAAAGTTGAAGCTGTGCCCGTGTGTAAAGCCAGCAGAGACACTTTGCTACCGTGGCTATCACTCAGCCTCAGCGTTCCTGCCCTGCTATTCCAGTTCTGGGCCTTCCACAAAAAGGTAAGAGCTGGCACTGTAGGTGCACCGTCATTCCCCACTAGATGCTGGATGCTCTCCTATGCCCCCACACATCCCAGGGGTGCAGGATGGCTCTTCCCATGGAAAGCTATGTCTTAAATGGATCCTGCAAGTTAATAGCTGGCTCTGGTAGAAAGATTTACAATCTGCACTGGTCGTGGGTAAGCTGGCTGCTGTGAGAAGATCTCAGCGGGTGGTGATCACAGTTGACATACAGACTGTAGCTTTCATGTGGATGAGCCTGAGGCCAGGGAACTGACATTCTTGAATTAAGTGGATGTGGAGATTAAATTTACAGTATCATTAATCAACAAGTACCATTGATTGCTTTCTATGTGACTATCACTGTGGAGGCTTCTAGTAAATAAGAGGGGGAAAAAGCCTGCAAGATTTCTCTTAACATGAAATTTTATCATGATACTGACTTTTTTGTCCAATACATAAGCTAAGTGGTTTCTTATCACATTCAAGAGAAATCTTGTAGGCTTTAAAAAAAATGATTTATTTTCAATTAGATATAAGAAATGTTATAAAGGGAGGCAGATTGGATGAATATCTTGTCCCAGACAAAATTTTTAAAGGGTGTTAGACTTGAATTCATGAGTTATAATTGTTTGAATGAGGGTGGGTGGGTAGAAAGATAATAAAATTACTGTTAGTGTTTCTTTTCTTAAGGAAAAAGATGTGAATCCCAGCCTTATTTCAGGGAAGCCTTTGAAGTTATGATGGATATAAGTCTAAATTAAATGTATGTATGTTTCATTATATTGCTCTTAAGGCTACTGAGGTGGCAGTTTAATTCTTAAAAAAAATAAAATAGAAGCATAAATACTAAAAAAGAGAGAGAGAGACAGAGAGAGAGAGAGAAGGCAGTCCTGTAAGTGAAAAGAAAACTATCTTTGGAATCAGACTAGGATTTGAATCCTAAAACTGCTTATCAGCCATGGGACATTGGGCAAGGCCTCTCTGGGCCTCAGTTCTCTTTTCTTCTCAATAGAGATATGAACGGCAACCTTACAGGATTGCTTAAAAATTACATTTAAAAATACATGGAAAGTACCTGCTATTTAGTAAGTTCTTAATAAGTGCAGGTTTGAAGTTTATTAAGACCATATAAAGTGTACACAAAAGAAAGCTATGGGCTAACGCTCAAGAAACTTTCATTCTATCTGGAGAGAGAATATTTAGCATGAAACCTGAGATCAACTGTTAAGTAGAATCATATTTTTCCTTTTATAAACTATCAATCATAGTTTTAAATATTTGCCTTAAGTGTTGGTTTTTAATAAGATGTGATTTTCTCCATGAGTTCTAAGCAGCTGTCTAGTTGACAAAGTATTTGACACATTTGTAAATCTAAATCCAAAGCTAGATTTCAAAATAAATGTTTGATTTAGCTATCATTATACAAGGCACCTTTTGACTAAAATACTCAGATCTACCAATTAGTTCTTTAGATATGTGTCTAGAATTTTCTATACAGTTTGATTATTCATATAATTTTCCTTGTTACAAGATCTGTTAGTTGACTATATTATAACAAACCTATAGTATCTCTGAGTCCTAACTTTTCTAGGCAAATGATATTTTCCATTATATTATTTGTCTCATGATTCAAATTATATAGAAACCATTTTAATAGATTGGAAAAATAATAATCCATATAGTATTTGGAGACCCATTCTTAATCGTTTTACTTTGAAATAATTACAGATTCACAAAAAGTTGCAAAAAAATGCAAAAAATAAGCTCCATATACCCTTTACTCAGTTTGGGGGACATTCTTAACCCAAGTTGCATAGCTATCGTATACTACAAAAAAATCAGGGAATTGACCTTGGTATAATCCATTGACCTCATTCAGATTTCAATGGTTACATGTATTGATTTCTCTCTGGGTCCATAGCTCTATTTAATTTTTGTCACATATTTTGCTTCCTATAAATAACACCACAATCAACATCTAGAATTGTTCCAACACCACAAGGCTCCCTCTTGTTCTCTTTTTATGGCCACCTGGCCATATGGTATTATGGCCAACACCTAACCAACCACTAACATCTTCCTTATAACCATAATTTCACAATTCAAAATGGAATCATGGAGAATCTAACCTGCCAAGATGAGCTTTTCTCATTTAGCAAAATCCCCTGCAGGTTCATTCAGGTTGTACCCCCTATATATTTGCAAATAATTATTGATTGTGTGCATTTATTTTTTTATCGCCACTACACAACATTCTGTGGTATGATTATACCCCAATGTAAGTATTCACCAGTTGAAGGGCACTGCAGTTGATTCTAGTTCTAGCCTAGTTCATCTATGAGTAAAGATGCTATAAACATTCAAATATGGGTTTTCATGTGAACATAACTTTTCATTTCTCTCAAATAAAAGCCAGGCGTACAGTTACTATGTCTTATGGTAAATTATGTTTAGTTTTATAAGAAACTGTCAAACTATTTTGCAGAATGATAAACTATTTTGCAGTGTGACTATCTCATTTTACATTGCTATCAGTAACGTATGAGTGATCCAGTTTCTCCAAATAATTGCCAGCGTTTAGTGGCATTGCTATTTTTCATTTTCTTTTGTTGCGCTATTTATCTGAGGTTTTTTATTTGCAAACGTTGAGGGAGTACAAGTGCTTTTTGTTATATGACAAATTTTATCATGCTTAAGTCAGGGATTTTAGTGTCCCTATTGCAAGGATAGTATATGTTGCACCAAATGGATAGTTTTATGCCTGAATTCCCTCTCATCTTCCTTCCCTTCCTAGTTTTAATTATCCACTATACCATTTTATGGCTATATATATATCCATGATTCATGTCTATTTACAAGTGAAAAAATGTAGCATTTGTTTTTTTATTCCTGAGACACTTCACTTAGAATAATTATCTCCAATTCTGGCCAAATTGCTGCAAAAGACATTTCAATCCTTTTTGCAGTTGAGCTGTACTGCATGATGTGTCTTGTATATATGTATACACACACATATATGTCTCACATTTTCTTTATTCACTCATCAGTTGATGGGCACTTAGCTTAATTTCATATATTTACAATTGTAAATTGTGCTGTGTTGAATGAACGTTTGGGTACTTTTTGATATGACTTCTCCTCCTTTGGCTGGATATCCAGTGGTAGGATTGCTGGATTGAATGGTAGGCCTCCTTTTAGTTCTTTAAAGAATCTTCATACTGTTTTCCATAGTGGTTATACTAGTTTACCTTCCCACCAACAGTATAAGACTTCCCTTTCACCACATTGTTTTTTTTTTTTTTTTGACATTTTAATAATGGCTATTCTGATAGGACTAAAGTATATCTCATTGCACCTTATAATTTGAATTTTCCTATAATTAGTGATGTTGAGCAGTTTTCATTTGTTGGCCATTTGTTTATCTTCTTTTGAAAAACTCAATTCGTTCAGTTCATGTCTTCTGTCCACTTTTTTGATGGGGTTATATGTTTTTTTCTAGCTGATTTGTTTGAGTTCTTTGTAGATTCTGGAGGTTAGCCCTTTGTCAAATGTACAGTTTCCAAATATTTTCTCCCATTCTGTAGGTCGTCTATTTATTCTATTGATTATTTCTTTTGCTATGTATAAACATTTTAGTTTAATTAAGTCCCACTTACTTCTGCTGCTGTTATACTTGCCTTTGGGGTCTTTGTCATAAATTCTTTATTTAAGCAGATTTCCAGAAGAGTTTTTTGTATTTCCTCCTAGAATTTTTATGGTTTCAGGTCTTAACTTTAAGTCTCTTATCCATTCTGAATTAATTTTTGTACATAGTAAGAGATGTGGATCCAGTTTAATTTTTCTACATGCAGCTATATAGTTTCCTCTGGTACCATTTATTGAACAGGGCAGCTACCCTTTCCCCGGTGTATGTTTTTGTCTGCTTTGCCAGAAATCGGTTGCTTGTAGCTATATGGTTTTACTTCTGCACTGTCTATTCTGTCTCACTGGTCTATGTTTCTATTCTTATAGCAGTGTTGTGTTGTTTTGTTTACTGTAGCCTTGTAGTATAATTTGCATCCATTTTGTTCTTTTTTTGCTTAGGATTGCTTGGATATTCAGGGTCTTTTTTGGTTCCATATAAAATTTATTATTTTTTCTTGGGGATTTTTTCCTTGATCTGTGAAAAATATTCCTATTTAGATGGGGATTTTGTTTAATCTGTAAATCACCCTGTGCTGTATGGACATTTTAATGGTCTTGATTATTCATGAGCATGGGATTTTTTTGTTGTTTGCATCATCTCTTATTTCTTTGATCAGGGATTTTGTCATTCTCTTTATTGAGATCTTTTATGTCCTTGGGTTAGTGTAGGTATATTTTCTTTGAAGCTTTTGTAAATTATGGAGTTCTTGATTTGATTCCCAGCTTGACTATTATTAATATATAGAAATGCTATTAGTTTGTATACATCAATTTCTAACCTGAAACTTTACTGAATTTATCAATTCTAAAATCTTTTAATTAAGTCTTTAGGTTTTTCTCAGGATATGATCGTACCATAAAAAAAATGGGTAGTTTAACTTCATCTTTTAAAATTTTCATGCCCTTTTTAAAATTTATTTTCTATTGCCTGGTTGCTCTGGCTAGGTCTTCCTGTGCTATGTTTAACAGAAATGGAGATAGGAGACATCTTGTTTCAGATTTGAAGGAGATTGCTTTCACTATCTCCTCATTCAGCATGATGTTGGCTGTGAATTTGTCATTTATGTATGGCATTATTATGTTGAAATATGTTCTTCTATGCCTAGGTTGTTGATGACTTTTATCATGAAAGGGTGTTGAATTTTATCAAATTTTTTTCTGCATGTATTGAGATGATCATACAGCTTTGTTTTTAATTCTATTTATATGGCAAATTAAATTTGTATGTACTGAACCATAATATCCCTGGGATAAAACCCACATGAGAATGGCGAATTATCTTTTTCATATGCTGTTTGATTTGGTTTGCTAGTATTTTGTTGAGTGTTTTTGCATCTGTACTCATGAGGATATAAGCTCTGTAATTGATTTTTTTTTTTTCCTTCTTCTTCCTTTTTCTCTGTTAAGTCCTTTCCTGGTTTTGACACCAGGGAGATACTGGCTTCACAGAATGAGAGATAATCTCCCATGTGCTACTGAGAAGAGGTATATTCTACAGTTTGGGAATGAAATATTTTGTAAATATCTGGTAGGTCTAAATATCTGTTAGCATCCATTTAAATCAAGTGTTTCTTTATTGATTTTCTGCCTCAGTGATCTGGATTCCTGTCAGTCTTGGGGCATGTGGACCCATTTCAGGCCAAGTGGCAGACTGGGACAATGCAGCATTTCTCTGGCTTCTTCAGAAGGCTTTGATTGATTTCTAACAAAAGTGTATACGCAAAATGCAAAAGTGCCAGAAGATAGGGTTAAAAGATTGCCATGTCCCCAGGAAGATTGGATAGAGGGAAAGGCTGGGTAAACCAAACATAGAGTAGGGGATTATTAACGAACAGCAATAGTGTATTCAGAAAAGGGGAGGGAAAAATTAGTTTCATTCCCACAGGTGAAGCAAGCCAGTTTCCCTAATCTAACTGCAGATCAGGAGTTTAAAGGATTCAGCTTTGCTAAAGGACTCAGTCCCACCTAACCTGTTGACTCTTGGCACACAGGGGCCCCTCTGGGTCCCTTTCATCATAGGTGGCCTGGATGAGGCCCCAGGGATTGCATGCATGCCCTGTCCCTGGGATACCCCTGGATTGAGGCAGGTCCCCCTTTGAGAAGTCAACCTATCTACCTCCCAGGGATTCCCTCCTTCTGCACGTTATGGAACACTTTCTGTGGGATAGATGCCAATTCTTCTTTGTAGGTGTGGTAGGATTTGGCTGTGAATCCACCTGGCACAGGGCTTTCTTTGTGTTGGGAGAGTTTTTATTGCTATTTACTATTAATGTGTTCAGGATTTCTTTTTCTTTCTGGTTTGAGAGGTTGTGTTCCAAAAACTTTTCCATTTCTTTGAGATTTTCTAGTTTGTGTGTATAGAGGTTTTCATACTAGTCATGGATGACATTTTGTATTTCTGCAGTACCACCTACAATGTCTCCTTTTCAACTCTGATTAAAATGCTTACTTGAGTACTTTCCCTTTGTATCTGGTTAGTCTAGCTAGTGGTTTATTGATTTTGCTTATCTTTTTAAAGAACCAACTTTTTGTTTTGTTGATCCTCTGTGGCTATTTTTTGATCTGTTTCTTTCCATTTTGTTTAGTTCTGCTCTAAGTATTGTTGTTTCTTTACCTCTGTTAGCTTTGGGTTTGATTGTTCTTGTTCCAGTTCCTTGAAGTGTGACATGAGATTGTTAAATAGAGATCTCTGTCTTTTTGATGTTCCCATTTAATGCCATAAACATCCACCATAGCCCTACTTTTTCTGTATCCCAGAGATTTTGGAAGCTTATGTCAGTTTTCTTATTCAGTTTGAAAAATCTTTTGATTTACCTCTTAAATTTACTACTGACCCAAGATTGCTCAGAAATAGGTTGTTTAATTACCATATTTTTTTGTGTAGCCTTAGGTTACCCTGGAATAGACATCTAGTTTTATTCACCTCTGGTATAAGTGATACATGGTATGATTTTGATTTTTCTGAATTTTCTAAGACTTGTTTTGTGGATTAATGTCTGAATATGACCTCTCTTGGAAAATATCTTATGTATACAAGTTTTGCCAATTAAATTTATGAACTCATCCTAGATAAAGTGCTAAATACCTCATTGGTGACTATTACTATGGTTACCTTCAAACTATTCCCCTTGGGAAACTATGTGCCGATACCAGTGTCTAGTGCACCCTTCAAAGCAATTTTGGAACTATTTTTCTGGAATGGCCATCAAAGCTGTCATCATATACCCTGGATGTCCTGAATGTCATCAAAATGTCTTCTTTCAATATATCCTCAATCTTCAGGTAAAGAAAAGAAAAACAGTGGAGGGCAGATCAGGTAAGTAGGAAGGTGGTGTGATACAGTTATTTGTTTACTTGCTAAAAACTCCCTCACAGACAGTGCTATGTCAGCTGGTGCATTGTTATGACGCAAGAGGCATGAGTAGTTGCCAAAGATTTTCAGTTAAGATTTTCCTAACTTTCTGTCAATATTTATTTGGTCTGTTCATACTCAGCTGACTACTTTGATGCATAATTCAATGAACTTTCGCAATGTTATCATCATTTCTGCTTGTTACTAGCTGCCTTGACCTCTCTTCATCAGTGATGATCTCTCTCAGAAAAATGTTTAATCCATTTGTACACTGCTATATTCTTCATATCTCCATAATCTTGGACTAACATATCCCTGATTTCACTTCCACTCTTGCCAACTTTAACAAGAAATTAATCAATGTTTTTTCATTGCTCTACTCTAATTCAAGCTCTGACAGTCTTGTCATAACACATAAAAATATGCAACATTAATGAATGTAAGACACTGCTACATGTTGACATGAACACAGCTATGGGACACTGATGTACCAATGTTATGAGGCCATACCAAGTTGTTTGATGCTGCCGGTGTAAGCACATAGTGGCAAGTTTGTGAACCTAATTGTCAGACCTGATATTCTGCATTTTGAGAGTAGAACAGCAGTTTTCAACCTGTGGGTCAACAACCCACAAGGAACTGTATTAATGGGTCATAGCATTAGGAGGGTTGAGAACACTAGGATAGAAAGTTCAATAAATATCTGTCAGATGCATTTGTTCTAGAGTCCCATTTAAATCTTGTGCTTCTTTGTTGACTTTTTGGCTCAATGATCTGTCTAATTCTATCAATGAGTATTGAAGTTCCTAGTGTTTATTTCCGTACTTATATCTATTACAACTTGTTTTATGAATCTGGGAGCTCCTTGTTATGTACATACATATTATATTTAGGTTTGTTATACCACCTTGTTGAATTGCTCCCTGTATCACCATAAAATGACCATCTTTGACTTTTTTTTTAACTGTTGTTAAATAAACTATTTTATCTGATACGACAATAGCTATTTCTGTTTGCTTTTGATTTCCATTTGCATAAGAATTTTTTCTCCACTTTTGAGTCTTGGAAAATCGTCATAAGTTAGGTGGATTTCTTGTAGACAATATATATTTAGGGCTTTAAAAAAAATCAATTCAATTAATGGATGACTTTTAAGTGGAGCATCAATGCTATGTTCAATGTTAGTATTGATGTGTGAGATACTATTAAGTTGATCATGTTTAATATTGCCTAGTTGTTTTGTTATTTTCCTTGAGTTACTGCTGTATAAGAGCCACAGGCTTTATCTTTTGACTATTTTTACACTGGTGGGTCTCAATTGTTCTATTGCATGTACAGAGCACTTTTAGAAATTTCCTGTAGAGTGGTCTAGTGGTACAAATTTCATTAGAGTTTGCTTGTCTGGGAAAGATTATTCCTTATTTGTTTATGAAATGTAGTTTTACAGGATATAAAATTCTTGGTTGGCAGTTACTCTTTTTAAGAAGACTAAAACTGGGCTCCTAATCCCCTCTGGCTTGTAAGATTTCTTATGAGAATTCTGAAGATTTTCCTTCAGTAAGCTACTTTTTGCTTTTCTCTTGTAGCCTTTTTTTCTTTACTTTGACTTTAGCCAGAGTGATAACTGTGCCTTGGTGATATCCCACCTGCCATAAATCTTCCAGGTATTCATTAAACTTCTTTTATTTGGATGTCTAAATTTCAAACAATACCAAGAACATTTTCCTCAATTCTATCAAATAACTTTCCCTTGCTTCTTGCTTTTCCTTTTTCTCCCCAAGGGATACCTGCAATTCTTACAATCACTCACTATACCTAGTACCATACTTCTTGCAGAGATTGTTCATTCTTCTTGATTGTTTTGTCTACATTTGTGAAATACTGGGTTAATTCAAAAGCCTAATATTCAAGTTATGAAATTCTTTCTTCTGCTTGGTTTAGTCTGTTGTTAAAACTTTCTACTATTCTGAAATTTCCTAAATGGATCTTTCAATTTTTTATTTTTTAGTTCTGTTAGGTATGTTCTTATGTTATTTATCACTTCAGTGATTTTTTTTTTCAAACATGTCCTGAGGGGTTCTTTTTTTCTGCTTGTGTTTGTTTTCAGCTTTCTCATCAATCCTGTTCATTTTACTTGTTTTCAATTTTTGCTTTTCTGGTTCCTTTTCATGTGACATGTCTTCTTTCAGCTCAAGATAGTATCACTGTTTTCCTGTGCTGAATGCCATTCCTCAGTGAAGAGAGGGAGAATTCCCTAGGTGGCACACTTGAGTCCTACTCCAGAAGTCTGATGGGGCAGGAGAGGGTGGCTCATAGTATGAGCCTTCACCACTACTACTCTCCTGCATCTACCTGTTCTTTGCTTGTCATGAGTGGTTGTCATGGCAGTATGAGCAATGGTCCCCATCCCTGTCCATTAGTGGCATTTTTCAGCCCGTGGAAGTCTGAAAATGCACCCCAACCAGGATCCCCATGCTGGTGAGGACACGCCCACCATTGGTATAAAACCATTGGCCTCTCTGCTCCCTCCCCAGTCAGGCAGGGACAATGTAGAGGTGACAGCAACAGATGTGAGTCCCTAGTAAACACAGAACTCTGGGGTTGGGAATTTCAAAGTGGTGCCAGATGCAGAATTCATGGTTTATAATTTAACAAGATACCACTCTGTGCCTTCTTTTCAGAGCAATGCCACTGCTCAGTCTCCAGTCAACTCCTTACGTCAGTCCACAACCACTGTAGTGGAGGGGCACCCTGCAGCTCTGACAGCAATGTCCACAAGGGAAGTGTATAGCCCTGAGATTTTCTCCTCAATCCCTTTCCCACGTGCAGGTGCCTTCCCCATCTACCTCCAGGCCTACCAAGTGGGTTGCTCCACCTTCTCTCCTTTACTCTGGAAGCCTCCAGCTGCCCCTCTTTTGATTCCCAATGTTCTCTCCTAGATGGTCAATCTGAAGTTGCTTATCTACTCACCATTTTCAATTCTCTCCCACTGTATTAATTTAATAGGTAGAGAATGATACCTTCTCAGGGTTTTAATTTGAATTTCTTTCTTTCTTTTTTTCTTTCTTTCTTTCTTTCCTTCCTTCTTTCTTTTTCTGAGACACAGTCTCACTTTGTCACCCTCAGTAGAGTGCCATCGCCTTATAGTTCACAGCAACCTCAGACTCTTGGGCTCAAGTGATCCTCTTGCCTCAGTTTCCAAAATAGCTGGGACTAGAGGCACCTGCCACAACACCCAGCTATTTTTAGAAATGGGGTATTGCTCTCGCTCAGGGTCATATTGAACTCCTGAGCTTTAACAATGCACCCACCTCAGCCTCCCTGAGTGCTAGGATTACAGGCGTGATACACTGCAGCTGACCATAATTTGAATTTCTTTAATGGCTTATAATGTTGAACACTTTTTCATGTGCTTTTCTGTCATCTGAGTGCCTTCTTTGGTGAAATGTTTGTTCATGTCTTCTGTCCATTTTCTAACTGAATTGTTTTTCTTCTATTGAATTTTGAGAGTTCTTTATGTATTCTAGATTCTTGGATATGTGATCTAAAAATACTTTCTTTGAACCTGTGCCTTTTCTGTTTATCCTCTTCACAGTGTCTTTCTCAGAAGAAAACATTTTTCTTTTGATGAGATCCAATTTGTTGATCTTTCCTTAGATTATGCTTTTTGTGTCACATATAAAAACTCTTTGTCTAGGCTTGGTGCCTGTGGCTCAGCGGGCTAAGGCGCCAGCCATGTAAACCTGAGCTGGCGGGTTCGAATCCAGCCTGGGCCCGCCAAACAACAATGACGGCTGCAACCCAAACAAAAATGGCTGGGCGTTGTGGCGGGCACCTGTAGTCCCAGCTACTTGGGAGACAGAGGCAGGAGACTAGCTTGAGCCCAGGAATTGGAGGTTACTGTGAGCTGTAATGCCACGACACTCTACCCAGGGCGACAGCTTGAGGCTCTGTCTCAAAAAAAAGAAAACTCTTTGTCTAACCTTCAGGACTAAAGAATTTCTTCTATATTTTCTATAAAATGTTTAGTTTTATATTTTCCATTTATACTAAATTTTTGAATAAGATATATTTAGGAAGAGATTCACTTTTTTTAAACCTAGATAGCCAAGTGTTCTAGTATTATTTCCTGAAAAATCTATTCCTACTCTATTGAACTACTATTGTGCTTTTGTTAAAAAAAAAAAAAATTCACTGGGGCTGGGCATAGTGTACCACACCTATCATTCTAGCATTCTGGGAGGCCATGGTAGGAGGATCACTTAAGTTCAGAAGAATGAGAAAAGCCTGAGCTAGAGTAAGATTCTGCCTCTACTAAAATTACAAAAATTAGCCAAGCTTGGTAGCATGCCCCTCCAGTCCCAGTTACTTAGGAGGCTGAGGTAGGAGGATAGCTTGACCCAGGGAGTTTGAGGTTGCTGTGAGCTATGATGTTGCCACTGTACTCTAGCTGGGGCAACAGAGCAAGATTGCCTCAAAACTAAAATCCATCAGGCAAAATGGTATGAACCTATTTCTGGATTCTCTATTCTGTTCTAATGATCTGTGTGTCTATCCTTTTGCCAATACCACAACCTCTTGATGAATATAGCTATTATGACCCTTAACATTGAGTAGTGATTCTTTCTACTTTATCATTTTTCAAAATTATTTTAGCTAGTTTTTTTTGTTTGTTTGTTTGTTTGTTTTTGCCTTTCCATATAATTTTAAGAATAAGCTTGCACTTTATCTAAGAAAATCCTCACTGGGATTTTGAGGATAGGAATTGCATAGATCTGTAGATAAATAGGGAGAGAAATGACATTATTTTCTATGTTGAGTCTTTCAATACATGAATTTTGGAAACTTTTAAACACTAATTTCCAATACACATTGGTGAGTTCCATTTTAGAAAGTTAGAAAGAGCAATGCTTGTAGACGTAAAGGAAATACAAAGCAGGACTAACTGCTCTCATTAACAACTTGAATCGATTGCACTAAAGAAATTATGATACACAGCAAACAACAAAACATCAGAAGGAAAGACAGGTACCTGTTGGAGAGATCTGACATAAGCATTTATTTCACCTGTTGTGGATAGGCCCAAACACCATTTAAGCCAAAAAGAAAAATTTGGGTAAAATTTCAATTGAATCACTAAACACCAATTGTGGGTTAGAAAGAGTGCATGAACCCCCTGAAAGGTGCAAATAGGTATTACAAATTACTTGCAAATTTGTCCTCCATGAACTCCAGCACCAATTCAAAGGGGCAATATGAGTAGATTCCGAGAAAGCATTGTTTGTGGTGTTGGCTGGGAAGAACAGAAATGCTGCTTAAACATTTTCCAGACCAACTGCTCTCATCTTCTGGCCTAATCTTCAGGAGTAAATAAATAAAAAGTATAGAATTAGGGCACTGGCAGAAGCCCATTGAAGCCAGGAAAAGAAAAAAATTAAATACAGAGAGAAAGCTAGATCTGGAAGATAATCACAAGCATTCATGAAGACAAAAACCTCTGAAACTTGGGAGCCCTGTGGTTGCAGAAAACAAAAGCTTAAGTGAAACAGAGAATGCTCACTGCCTGCTACCCTCTTCCAGCAGGCTAGGAAACATTAAGTAAAAATAACAATGGGATACAGATGAGAAAGCATCAAGAGAAAGATTCTCTGGAGCACGACCCAAAGGAAAGGCCCAAAGACTGAATAGAAATTAGAAAACATTATCTCTCTCACAAACCAGCACATAGTCCAACACAAAATATCACTAGAAACATTTGAAGTCTGTGGTAACCATAGCAAAACAAACAAACAAACAAAACTAACTCCTCAAACCCAGCCTAACTTCTATCTAGATTAACATAAACACCTATAATTAAAACAGAAAGGAGAGTTTCCCTGCAAATATAAAAAATACTTGCTTCTTTTTCTACTGCTCTATAGAAGGTGTCCACCCTTTAACAAAAATTATGAAGCATAGAAATGTGAGAAAAACTCACTCTTAAGAGACAGAGTGATCATCAGACCAAGTCTTAGATACGATACAGAAATTGGAACTACCAAAAAGTATCTCTAAAACAACTATGATTAAGGTGTTAAAAGATGTAATAGAAAAGGTAAACAAATTGTAATATCATGTGGGTAATTTCAGCAGAGATAAACTATAAGATAGAATCATACTGAATTCCTAAAAATAAAAAAGACAGAGAAATAAAGATGGATGTTTGACAGCTCATGAGCAGAATAACAGCCAAGGAAAGAAGCAGTGAGCTTGAAGATAGGTCAATAGAAATTCCTGAAACGGAAATAAAAGGGGGGAGGGGTGAAAAATAAACAGAATAATCAAGGATTATGAGACAATATCAAAAGGTCTAACATGTAATTAGAATACCACAAAAGAGGGAAGAGAAAACAGACTAGGATAAGTATTTGAAGAAATAGATGATGAAGAATTTTCCAAAATTAATGACACATTATTCATGACTCAAGAAGCTCAAATAATACAAAGAAATATTTTAGCTTGTGAAATATTCAAAAAGATAAAAACCTTAATAGAAATTAGAAAAAATTATCTGTCTAGGCAGCCATAGGAGAAAGATGTTTTCTACAGAGGCACAAGAATAAAGATTACAGTGCATTCATTTTCAGAAATCATACATTCAGAATGAAAACAAGGTGCCTCTGAATTGCACTAAAAGAAAAAATATCTGGGGTGGTGCCTGTGGCTCAAAGGAGTACAGCGCCAGTCCCATATACCAGAAGTGGTAGGTTCAAACCTGGTCCCAGCCAAAAACAAACCCCAAAACAACCAACTCAGAAGTCTAGACTAGCAAAAATATATTTCAATTAAAAGAGAAATAAAAACATTCTCATCAAGGTCAGTGCTTGTGGCTCGAAGGAGTAGGGCACTTGACCCATATGGTGGAGGTGGCAGGTTCAAACCCAGCCCTGGCAAAAAAAAAACAAAACCCAGAAATTCTTATCAAAACAAAAACTAATAGATTTTGTCAATAACCACTCTGTAAGAAATGTTAAAAGAATTTCTTCAGGCAGAAAAACTTGGATCAGAAACATGGATCTTCACAAAGAAGTGGAGAACAGAGGAAATAGAATAAATGAACATAAGGCAAAAATCATTTTAATGTATAATTTCTCTAAAATATAAGTATAAAATAAAATTGTAAGAATGTATTGTATGATTAAAGCAGATGTAAAAGCAACACATATGAAAATAACACAAAGGGTGAAAGGGAGGAATTTGGAATCAATTTTTGAAGATTCCTGATAATATAAGTGAAGGTGTAGTTGTATAATAATATTTAAAAGTAGAATCAGGACAGTTTAAAAAGTATATTATAAATCTTAGAGCAACCACTGACTGCCATTTCAAAAAGAGGTAAAACCTCAAGTTCATAAAAGAGAATAGAATCATAAAAAAATGCTCAGTTTTCCCAGCAAAAGACATACAAAGAAGAGAAAAATAACAGATGGAACAGATCCAAAATACAAAACTACCACCAGTGATACATTTTAATCCAAACATGTCAATAATTATTTTACACGCAAATAGACTAAATATATCAATTATAAGAAAATTCTTATCAGATTGTACTGAAAAAGCAAGACACAACCATATGCTGTTTACAAGAAAACCACAAAAGCACAGCTAGGTTAAAAGTGAAAGCATGGAGAAAAATAAGCCAGGCAAACACTAACTAGAAAATAAAACAGCCAAAGTACTTATGTTAATATCAGACAAAGTAAACTCTAGACATTGGTAGAGGTGGGAGTGTCAGAATGAAGTTATATACGACAATGGAACTATACCAGGAGCTGTAATCCCACTAGTTGCCAAAATCAATTCAGCTGAACTTGTTGGCTACAACAGTGTCCTTCTTTTTCCTTTATTGCTTGGTAAGGCCAAAAGACATTTCTAGTTTAAGGGAGACCTCTATTCTTTTCTTTGATCTTGCTCTTCTATTAAACATGACAAAACAGAGCACAAGAATCACCCTGTGATAGATCCCTGATTTTCTGGACAAAGAGATAATAGGATCTGGATTGTCCCTGCTCCCAATCTGAGGAAATTCACTAAACCTCAACTTTCCACAGCTTTACAGTCTTCTTTCTCCCACAGGAGCCTCAAGTTCTCCAGCTGTTGAGTAGGTGCATCTACTTCTGTAAATTTTGGCACTCCAAATCACCACGCAGTCCACCGGCCTTTCTAGCAAGGTTGCTCTTATGCTTGTACAAAGGGACTAAGGTTTTTATGTTTTTGGTGGTGCGGAGACCTCATCCCATGAGACAGACTCCCTGGCCAAATAATTCCTCCCTGTGAGATGAGGAGGAGATGAGACGTAGGTATGGTTTTTCTCTTCCTAACCTTTTGTTCATATAAATTTCTGGTTTCCCAGTAAACCCTACCCTTAACCTATATCCAGGTATCTTAATCAATACTTTCTGAATCATTGTACACAATAGACAAGAATCACAAAGAGGAGTAACGAAATTCTATTAAATTTTACTCACCTCATGCTTCCAGTGAAGCCATCTGAATGGGACTTTAGGAGACAATATTTAACAGACTCCTAACACTTTTAAGAGGGTAACAAAAACATCTCAGAAGTTGTCTGAGGCACTAAGTAGCCCAGTGTGGTTTTCATGAGCTTATAGTAGATTGGGAGACAATGGCTGTTAAACTTTATGGGAATTAGAGAAAAAGAAAAGCCATCTAAAAATCTGAAGGGCAAATATATTCAATTAAATTTATATATCAACCGAGTTTTTCTTTTCAAGTTCAAAGATGTTCCTGATCGAAAATAACATGTCATGTCCATATAAGAAATTTGTTATCTATACCTCTTTTGAAAAGACAGCAATAACATACATATTTAAATATAAGAAAGAAGGCTTCCAAATTTCAGATTTATATTGGTAACAGCCATTGAAATTCAGATAGGCTTCATATTCCACTCTAGAGAATGATGTGTGAATATCTACATTGAGTCAGTTTCCATAAACCCTTCCACAGGGGCAACAGCTGAGGGTGCCATTGCCCTAGGAGGGGCAGGGCGTCTGGCTGAGGATCGCTCATTATAAAATGTCAAATGTAATGAGCACAACTTCATTGCTATTCCCATTTTTTTTAAATAGCAGGATTATTTTAGTTCATAAAAGCCCTTAAATTAGCCCAGGACTACAAAAACTAAGTCCAGAGAATGAGTTGGTATCCAGTAATAGGATAACAAAAGAAAAAAATCAAAATAAAACAAATCAAACAAGTTTATTCTTACGATTTCCAGTCAAGTCTTAAAGTCAAATAGATTAATAAACTACCTAATGAGATACATTTGAAGGCTGAAGCTATGAAAAAAATCAGACCTTAAATAGATTCAAGAAAACAATAATTTCCATTGTTTTCATACAAGCAGGAAAAAAAATGGAAATCCAAACTGAAAGATCTTGATTTTTAATCCTCCTGAGACTAGGACTTGGGTCTTGGTAGTTTATTGGGGAAATTGAGGTCAAGAAAGGATAGTGGAGATGGTGGGAAAATAAGACAGGGAAGGAGGAGACCTAAGACTCCTCTGGCTTCAGAGAAAGCTCTTTAGCAGCAAGTATAAGTATTCTCCAAGCACTTGAGATGGGTTGATGTCACTATGTAGTAATTAAACAGGTGCTGTGACTTGATATTAGAGATGGGTTGAGGGACAGTGACTAGGGCATTGAAGCCATCTTCTCTAGAAGAAGAGCATTCTTGATGTACTTTAATGAAAGATAAGATCAAGAATTCTGAATATTTGTATGAGAATATTCTAGTTGTGGGAAAGGTTTTTCATAAGCAAGTTGACTATGTTAATGGAACTTTACAGAGTGTGCAGAGGCACAGTCACCATATTCCGAACTACTTGTTCTGAACTGAATTTTTGTGTACTCCCCAAATTTATGTTGAAATCCTAATACACAATGAGATGGTGTTAGGAAGTGGGGACTTTAGGAAGTTTCTGGGTAATGAGATAGAGCCCTCATTAATGGGACTAGGTCCATTATGAAACCAGCACATTGTACCCCTTGATTGCACTAATGTACACAGCTATGATTTAATAAAAAGAAAAAGTAAAAAATAAAATATAATATAATGGGACCCCAGGGAGCTCTCTCTCCTCCACGAGAGGATGCAGAAGGCAGCGGTCTGCAACCTACAAGAGGCACCCCAGCAGAACCTGACCTGCTGACCCCTGAGCTCCCACTTCTGGCCCCAGACTGTGGGAATTACATTTCTGTTGTTTATAAACAACCCAGTTTACGGTACCTTGCTATAGCAGTTTAAATTAAGACACTAGTTTGAATTAACAATATGTTGCCACCTTTGGATTTCCAATACATTTAGCAGGCCTCCTAAGCCAGGTTCTTGGTCAGAAGCCTTTCTGTAATGGGAACACTAAACCTCTGACCTTTTCAGGAATTCAGTGGACCCTGGAAACAGAGGAGGCAGAATTTACACAAACTGAAATGTGCAGGTGGGAGGAACGCAACAAAATAAAAACTCAAAAATGCATCCTATGTATTTGTCAATGTTATAATCAGAGCAGAGAGAAATGTCCCACAGGACCGGCAGGTGCAGGGCAGTCACCTGATCTAGCCTTGAGGAGTGAGGAGCAGAGCTGGCCCCACCTGCCCCCAGGGCTGACTCAGGTTTTCCACTGAGCTCTCTCAGAGCATCCTGTGTTACAGCCCATACAGCCTATGGCTAGGAGTGAGAGTTATAAGAAATACCTGTATAGCTCAGCAAAGGAACACCTGGTTGGAAAGGGCGTGGGGAGGGATTTAGCTCTCCTAACAAGCATGAGAGCTCACGAGATGAGAGCAGTGGTGAGGCAGTCTGTACACCTGTGGTTGAGAGGCACGAGATCAGCCTTGTATTAGGCTGGAGGAGAAGGCAGTCGGGAGCGTGCGCATTCTATCACGGACCTGCTTACTCTGACTCTGTCTCCTCTCCTGCCTGCAGAACACCAGCGCAGAGTCTCTGCTGAAGATCACCAAGCTCTGCTAAAGACTAAGATCTATCTATTCTAAGAAGACTGCTTTACTCTCTCTAGACTCACACTCTCGCTCTCTCCAGCTGAAGTAGAGAGTCCTCAGGCACCTAAGAGAAACTGAACCTGAGCAAGGGAACTTAGCGGTCCGCATCTGGAACCCAGTTAAGTCTCCCGAGACCTGGCCAGTCCCGGGCCCTGACAAGTGGTGTCAGAACCGAGATGTGACACTCCTATTCACCCAAACCAAAGGTCTAACTTTGATAAACAAGAAGACGAAACTCTTCTCCTGTCCACCTGTGTGCTCAGTCAGCACAGGGCCTGCCACAGAATGCACACTCAGTACATTCTGCAGAAATTATGGGAATTACCATATTTCAACTTGTGTTGTATGAAACAGCCAGGTTGCTAACATTTCTTCTCTGCCCCACAGCTGGGGCTGTGCCCGGCAGAGGTGGCAGAGCTGCCGGGACCAAGCACCTTCCCATCCGTTCAAGCAGGCGGGTAGCAAATAGTGTTTGCATTTTCCCTGAGGAATCTACAAATTTTATTTCAACAGTACCTGAGGTATAAGATAATAATGGAACTAAGGAAAAAATACTTTCTTTAAGTAGGTACAAAGGAATAATACAAAATTATATTACATCATGTATTTATATAAACACTGGACTGGAATATTAAAAAATATATTTGATTAAATAGATATTGGTATTGTGGGTGTTTTATTTCTGGAGTCGATGCAAAATTTGAGCAGAAAATGAAATATTTAAAAATGGAAATAACTTGGGCAGTGCCTGTGGCTCAGTAGGTAGGGTGCCGGTCCCATATACTGAGGGTGGTAGGTTCAAACCTGACCCTGGCCAAACTGCAACAAAAAACAGGCGCTGTGGCAGGTGCCTATAGTCCCGGCTACTCGGGAGGCTGAGGAAAGAGAATAGCCTAAGTCCAGGAATTGGAGGTTGCTGTGAGCTATGACGCCACGGCACTCTACCAAGGGCGATAAACTGACACTCTGTCTCTAAAACAAAAAAAAAGGAAATAACTTTATCCACAGCACCAAAAATGTTAACCAGGATTTGACAATCTGGTTATAAATATAGACAGCAAAAAGGGCTTGAAAATTTAGCATGAATATTTGCTACTGTTTCAGCAGCTTAAAATAAATATGAACAGCACACTAATAGAACAAAAAACAAATAACAGACTCTAGACTCCTTATGCAACTCTAAGTCAATTTCACCTTAAAGTCTGAAATTCCAGGAGCAGATGGTCGGAAGATGCGAATGGTAATCATTTATCATCAGCATATGGAAAGGGGATTCTCACCGTGTGCAGCCACCGTGTTGCCACTGCTGAGCCAGGCACGGGATTAAAACAAACTCCAGCTTTTAAAATCGACTGCATCAGTCTCCGCTTCTTAGAATGGTTCACTTGATGCTACTTCTCTGGGTCCTGAAAAGAGATTTAAATGAAGGCTCACCCTTCATTGTAAATTGCGAGACATTAATCAGGAGTGATTGAAGCCATGTGCTACCATCATAATCTGGGGCTTCTGAGTAGCTGTTCTGCATTTCAAAGAATTAAATCTGTCAACCATTAGTACTAAAGTCACCTGTACCTTCCCACCTCATCACTCCTGGACCCTCAGGACCACTCAGCTTACCCTCATTTTTAATCTCATGAGATTAAAGCAACACACACACGCACACGCACACGCACACACGCACACACACACGTGTACAAGCTATCCTTCTGGCAATGGCAAATAGGGGCTTGAAGGATTTTCTTCCAGAAGTCCATCACCTTTTCTAAACAAAGCAGGGTTTTCAACCTTAGCACTCTTGATGTTTCAGGCTGGATTTCTCATTATGAGGGGAGAGTCCTATGTATTGCAGAATCCCTCACTTTTCAGTAAGATGTTACCAGCAACCCCTCTCCTGGTTGTGATAACAGAAAATGTCTCCAAACATTGCCAATGTCCCTGGGGAGCAATTTACCTATGGATAGAAACTGCTAAAGTAAAACCCAAAGCATGAAATATTTTGTTAAATATATGTATTATAAAACGAATGCATCTGAGGGTGCACATATTATGTGTCCTAATAAGGCATTTTATGCGAAGTGTTTACTTATATTAACCCATGACCAGGGCCTATCTACCTTTTAAGTCTAGGCTAACTCAATCAAAGTCCCAATCTATCTATCCATTCTGAATTTCTTTGAATTTCGTTTTTAAAAGCTTTATGAGGAAATATGATCCCAAATTAAGGTTACATGGTAAAGTCCCAGGAAGCAAAGATGTCTGTTTCATTTTATATTCCCTCATTTGTGTGATGTTCAGCACAGTGCCTCGCCTGGAACAGCTGACAGGACATCGTGGAAGGCTTTAGAGCAAAAACAAGATGGGACCTAGAATAGCCTAGAGGCCATACGGATCAAACAACTAAGTGGCCCAATTCCCAATCAAACAACTACAGTATTATCCAGGAGATTCGTAGAGATTATAAATAGAAGGGACACAGGAGATGAGATTGTTCCATCTGACAAAAAAAATCTGAAACAAAACAAAATCCCTCATTTTCGATCAATGCAGGTGATCAAAAAGGAAAAACAGACAATTTTGTCTTACACTTAACCACTCAGAATTAGTTAACTATAAATACAGCGATCAACCTCATTAATTACTGGTGGATACAAGTTCTATTCTTTCTACAGTTAAACTCTGATACATTTGTTCAATCTTTTCTTAGGAATAAACATACTGAACAGACAGTAGGCGTGTCAAGTAACCCACAGATGTTCCCTATCTCCGGATCCTTAATGCTAACCTGTGGGGCCTTGATGGAAAAACATTCCTTCCTGCTATATGATTCCACACTTGCAAACTTCATAGGAAAAGACTTATTTTGCAAACAGAATTGCAATATTAAATTCAGAGGGACACCAGCACTCTTCTCTGCTGACAATCAAGTTCCTTCTACTGAACCTTCACCCTCTCCATTATATTTAACGTCTACCAAAATATGAAAGTCTTGGCTCTAAAGGCTAAAAATCCCACTAAACAGAAATGGTACTAAAATTCAGATAGACAAAATTATTACCTAAACTTCCCCAATATACCTTGAAGGCAGAAGCAAAGAAGGACCTATTGTTGAAGGCCTTATATCCAAAGGTCTTCTCATTCTCTGTACCAGCCATTTTAACTCTCCGTCCCTGCCAGTAATGAAACCAAAATGATGAGGACATGAATTTGTTTGCGATCTCAGGGCCACCAATGACATTCTCATTCCTCCATTCATGGTGGCCTCTAACTCACAACTATCATCAACTCCATCTAAACCCACTTGCTTCCTGAGGTTAATCTTTACTGTGTCCCTGTAACCAAGACAGTCAATACCTTTTTCTTTTCATCTAGAGAGGACAAAAATATTCCTGGATTGTCGTATCTCAGGGATTTCCTGAAGCCTCCTCTCCTGTTTCTCCCGGGTTCTCATATTTGAAGACCAAACCTCCTTTGTGATTTCATTCTTTCAGAGTAAGTAGTAGAGGATACCTCACTTTGTTCTTGGGGGACAAGAGGCCGGTATAAATAATTCTATCTACCTGCTCTTAGCCTTGGTGGAAAAATTAAATAGTTTCAAAAGAAAAAATGCAATTTCATCAAAACCCAAGGCACTATTTGGAGAATACTTAGAGATCTAAAAATAGATCTGCCATTCGATCCTATAATTCCTTTATTGGATATATATCCTGAAGACCAAAAATCACATCATAATAAAGATATATGTATCAGAATGTTTATTGCAGCCCAATTCATAATTGCTAAGTCGTGGAAGAAGCCCAAATGCCCATCGACCCACGAATGGATTATTAAATTGTGGTACATGTATACCATGGAATACTATGCAGCCTTAAAGAAAGATGGAGACTTTACCTCTTTTGTGTTTACATGGATGGAGCTG
>CAUYON010008956.1:0-26616 GCA_963573935.1 Arctocebus calabarensis
ATATATATATATGGATTGCATTGAATTTATAGAAATTTAATTACAGAAATTAGAGGCCAGGCACAGTGGCTCACGCCTATAATCCCAAAACTCTGGAAGGCTGACGTGGGAGGATCTCTTGAGCTCAGCAGTTCACAAGCAGCCTGAGAAAGAGACCCTGTCTTTATTAAAATAGAAAAATTAACTGGGCGTTGTGGTGGGGGCCTATATTCCCAGCTACTTGGGAGGCCGAGGCAAGAGGATGGCTTGAGCCAAGTTTGAGTTTGCTGTGAGCTAGGGTGCACTCTCGCCAGGGCAATAGAATCTCTTTCTCCAAAAAAGAAAAAGACAGAAGAAATGATGAATGGGGATCACCTGACATGCAGTGAAGACACCACCCCAATTCAGTGAGGGCTGGATACTTGCTGTGGAAAGCGTGCTCTCTGCCTCGCCTTATGCCCCAAACTAAGATGAGTCATAGATCATAATATAAAAGGTAAAACGGTAAAAGTTCTGGAAGAAAACATAGGGAACAGCTTCATACCTTAGGGCAGATAAACGTGTGTAATCACGTCATAAATCAAGGCAAGTGTCAATAAATAGGGTGTTCTTCAAGTTTCACATTTCTGTTCATCAAAAACATTAGAAAGGTAGGCCTCGGACTAAGAGAAGGCATTTGAATGCCTCCGCTGAAGGGCTCCTACCTAGAATATATGAAGAACTCCTGCAAATCACTAAGAAAAGACTGACAAATTTATTTATAAGAGCAGAGAAGGCCCTGGACAGGTGACTTATGGAAAGGCTGTCCAGATGGGCAATGAGATACTTCCTCATATCCCCTTGAATTAAACCACTCAACACACATTTATCAAGTTTCTCCTTGGTCTCTCCATGTGCTGAAAGCTATGAACATGGAGAAAATTCTGGGAGCTCCTGCCTCTGGAGGCCCCAAAGATCACCTGTTGTTGGAAGTGAAATGTGAGCAGTGTGTCATCTGACATTTCCTAGTAGCCAAGATGAAAGAGCACAAAGGAAACAAGTGCAATTGATTGTTCTAATATTTTTAACTCCTTGTGTCTGAGATGTAATCAACATAAAATTTGATTACATTAGTTTCCTGCTAAGTCTTCCCAGTCCAGTGTGCTTGTCATGCCTGCAGCCCATCTCGGTTCTGAGGAGCCGCGTTTCCCAGTAGCCCAGGTGCCTGGTGCAGGCCTGGACTCTGGAAGGGTCATGTCAGCCAGGGAGGGTTGTGCTGGAGCCCCCTGCACTGCAGGCCAAGGGAATTTCTTTCTTAAGAGAATGGCCCTGAGATACTGAGTGGGCTCTGATCAGCTAAAAGGCCAGGACCCCATCCCTGCTGTCCTGGAGGCAGCCTGTAGACCAATAAAGGGGGTACGGTCACACCTCAGTCCTATAATCAAGGCCCAGAAGTAGCCTAAGTCACTTCTCTGCCTTTAGTCACACAGCCCAACCCCAGTGGTAAAGAACCTGGGAAGTGGAGTCTGGCCAGGTAGCCATGAGCCCAGGAGGGGAGAACAGGTTCAGAGACTGGGTCCCACATGCATGGCTGCCAGCTGCCCCAACAGAGCCAGGCTCTGGGCCACAGGAGAGCTAGGTACCTAGCAGTGAGAATTCATGGTGATTTCATCTCTGCAGCCGGAGCACTGCTTTGAGTTCACCAGCAGGGAGCTGTATGTACACTTCATTAAGAAGCTGCAGGCCCACGTCCTGCTCATCAAGTAAGTCTGGACCAAGTGCCCTTTGGTCACTCTGAGAGAGACGTGAGTGCTGGGAATCTCCAGGAGGGAGCCCTGGCGGGAGGCTCCCAGTTCTCCTGGGGTGCTACCACACTGCTGTGGCTCAAGATCTTTCTTGGGAAGACCCCTTGGCAGTAGGTCTGTGGAAGGAGGAAGGTAAAACAACAAGTCTTGGTGACTATCTGGAGAAACCAGAACCTCCACACACTGTGGTAGTGTGAAATGTCGCACTTTAGAAAACAGTCTGGCAGCATTTCGAGCCATTAAATAGTTAATATGACCCAGGTGTTTATTTTTTACAGAGACAGTCTCACTTTGTAACCCTTGGTACAGTGCTGTGGTGTCATAGCTCATAGGAACCTCCAACTCTTGGGCGAAAGAGATCCTCTCTCTTTTAGAGACAGGGCCTCGTTCTGGATCAGGCTGGTCTCAAACTCATGAGTTGAAACAATGCACCTGCCTCGGCCTCCCAGAATGCTAGGATTAAAGGAGTGAGTCACTGCACCTGGCGAACACCCAGTTCTATTCTTAGGCATATACGCAACAGACATGAAAACACGTCCACACAATTTATATATGAAAAGGGACAGCAGTATTACGTACTAGCCAAAAGGTAGGGACAATTCAAGATGTCTGGTCCACCATGGGACAAAGAGATAAGCAAAGTTTGGGCAGTCCATGCAGTGGGTGATTTTAAAGCCACAAGGAGAGTTGTACTGATGTGCATTACAGTGCAGGTGTGCCTTGAAAGCACTGTCGGGTACAAAGGTCTACATGCCCAGTGGGCCATTCACATAGGGCAATTTGGAGACAGCCTGTTAGTGGTAGCACAAGGATGAAAGCAGGCAGTGTGTAGCGTGTGAAAGCTAGAGGGTTGTAAGTGACGAAAATGTCCCATAACTGAGGTGATGGGCGCACAACCCGCAACACACTAAAAACCACGAGTTGCACTTTTCACCCTCAAGGGGAGGAGCGTGTGGTTTATCCATAAAGCTGCTTTAAAAACCAACAGAGAAAAAAAAAAAGAAACAACCAGCAGAGCAGAACTCAAGAGACTGTTCAGATCCCAGCTCTGCCATCTGATGGCGGTGACTGTTGGCAAGTCTTGAGCCCCGAGCCCCAGTAGGGTGCCTCTTAAGCACTTTGCTCAAGCCTGGGCTGTGGCTAGCTCTGAGTGTGAGGTGATAGGGAATGACAGAATCTCAAATTTAAGCTCAAAAGGACCGAGCTGTAGGGAAGTCTCAGGCTTGGTTTCTCAGGGGCCTGAAAATGGAGGCAGAATGAGGGCACTACCAGCAGATGGTCCTAAGGTGAACCCTTCCTTCTCACTTTCCAGAGCAATCCAAGGATATTATGATGTGAGAAGAGAGAATGATGCCAACAAGGAGCCCTTACTCTTCATGATTGACATGCTAAAATCTGTCCTGAAAAAGGTAAAGTGCATAGGGCTCAGGTGTCCGGTGTCCAGGTGGTGTCAGGCCACTGTCACCCACCCTGTACCCAGCTCACTTTTCTTACACTGGGAGTCCTAGGCTGGTCCCTGGTCCAACTAGTGACCCTGAGGTGCTGTCAGGCCTTGCTCTCCACTGTGGTCCACCCCTGGAGACCTGGATCGTAGTAGGAGCAGGAAACAGGCCAACTGGCAGATCTTTGCTTTATTGCCCTCACATGTTCCCCTGGACCGGGTACAATTCAGTGACCCAACTGCCAGCAGCAGCCCCACATTTCAGAGGGTCCCAAACCAGAACAGGTCACCCTGTTGCCTCTCTCTTGGTACCAACACGGTGGAGAGGCAGAAGGGACTTGTGCTGTGACTATGACCCTTGCCCTAGTTCCTGGGAGTGTCACCCATGAATATCTGACTCTGGGGTCTCTGCAGACATTCTGGCAGTCAGAGCCAGGATGGTGTGACTTTCCTGCCATAGCATTTCCTCCCAGGGAGCTTCAGGCCTTGGGGCTGCATTGGCTTACATCGCCTCATCCTTTCCCAAGTTGAGCTCTAATTGCCAGGATCAGGATCGGCAACAAGCCTGCCTTTGGGTCCCTTCTGATCCTAGGTGCATCACCTCACAACCCAGCTGGCTCAGACCCCTGGTGTGGTCTCCAAGTCCCTAGTGTCTGGGCACCCCCAGGGTGTTGTGAACTGAGGTCCAAGGAGCTGAGTCTGGGAAGACACATGGGGGCACTCTTGACCCACCAGGACAGTCTCTATGCACCCAGGGTCTGTAGAGCTCTGCAGATTCAGCCGGCCACCTCCCATCCTCACCTCACCACGCACCTCGTCCCCCCACCTTCTCCAGAGGTTCGAGTATGTTGAAGTCCCAGGCAACCACTACATCCACATGATCGAGCCTCACCGTGTAGCCAGCATCATCAGCTCCTTTCTGCAGAGCAAACACCAGGCCCCAGCACATCTATAGCCTGTACTCACCAGATTCCCACCAGGACTGAGCTCCTATCAAGGCCAGGCGCGGTGGGGACAGGCCTCAGTGGTCTTGGAGCCCAGTGTGGGCTGGTGGTTAAGGGGAAGGGAGCAAGCTTGACTTTAATAGCTGGGCCAGGCCACCCAGGCCCTTTTCTGCTGCCTGACTAGAAAGTAAAAACAACACTGCTGTGTCACTGTCGCTGTGAGGTTACTTCACTGCCAGCAGGGGCTGGGGATAGGGGAACACAGAGCAGATCATTAATTCATTCCACAAAGAGTCTGGAGCCAGGAGACAGAAGCAGCCACTTCTCAAGGGCCAAGTCCTACTACGAAGGCGTGGCCAGTGGTGGGCCTCTGACTGCAGGGGTGACAACACTGTTTTTCACTCCTAGCCTGTGTGGACTCAGACATGGGGTTGTTGCCTGACCAAGAGCACAGCCTCCCAGGGGCCTTCTATAAGGGCCACTAGCCAGCATGGTTCAGTAAGGTCGGAACTTGCGTTGAGCCCGCATCAATTCAATTCTCTGCTTGTCCTCCTCGAACTTCTTGCGCAGCTGTGCCAGATCTGGGGTTGCAAGGAGACGGGGCAGGGTCAGGCAGCACACCCAGGTGGGAGCTGTGCCTGCTGCCCCCTTCTGCCATCCGCCCCTCTCCCAGCTCCCATGAGAGGAGCTCAGCACTGCCTCCCCTGTTCCCCTCCCCTCTCCTCGGGAGATAAGGTCTAGATACTGCAGGGAAACAGCATGACTTCAGGCTGGGTCACAGGGCAGGCTGAGGTGGCAGGCTGGAGTCCAGAGACAGAAAATGCAGTGGAAAGAGAAGCAGTGCAGAGAAAGCAGGAGGCACCTGCATTCACCTGCCCAAGGGGCCCCAGGAGCTCTGTGACTGGAGGGCCTCAGGAATTGGCACAGGGGCTCCACCCCCAGTGCCACAAAAGCCAGAAGGTAGCTGTGGGCACTGAGTGGCCCAGGCCAGAGGGTGTCTGGAAGGCCCACAGAGGACGAGAGAAGGGGCGCAGGCGTGGGAGGGACAGTAGTGATGGGGCAGAGCCTGCCCATGCCCATTCCCAGGCAAGGCCAGCACCCTCTCCTGGACCCCAGGGAAGCCGTCCTGCAGCAAGGACACTGAGTGGCAGGGCAGCAAGCTCAGCAGCTCCACCACCAAGAGGATGCAGTGATCAGGTACTCATCCATGGGAGCAGCCATCCAAGGCCACCTAACACACATGCCCTACCCACACCCCACATTTTCACACACATTTGGCAATGCCCTGTGTCCCCAATGCACCAGACTCTAGCACTAACTGCTCAGGGGACCCAGAGAAGAACCAGCTCCAGGCCCTGCATGGGCCTATACAGCTGTTACTACCCCACGATCCCCCGCATGGGGATGCTGCTATCCTAGGCCTCCAATCTCAGAGCCTGGTGGGATGCCTATGCCTAACGACGCCCTCCCTCCCCACCCCCCAGGTCCAGCTTCTGCCCTCCGGGGCACTGGCCACAGGCCTCTCTCCATGACTAGGCACCAGGGGTAGTGGGGCCTAAGGACAGGAGCCGGGTGCTCTCTTACGCTCCATCTTGGACTCGCGATGCTGCCAGGCATAGAAATTGAGCAGCTCTTTGCGTGCACGCTTCTGTCTCTCCCTCTCCAGCACTCGCAGGCTTGCTGCCTCTGTCCGGGGCAGCCCAGGCCGCCGGCCCCGTCGGGTCACCTTCACCCAGCCTTCCTCATCAGGAACTCCTTCCTCCTCCTTGGCCTTAGCCTCCTCCTGCAAGGAGCATGACCCTGTTGATGGGCAGGATCCTTGGCCAGAGCGCATGTTCCTGGGCCTGCCCTGAAGCCTCCAGTGCACCCCCTTCTCCTGCCATCAGAACCACCCTGGGCACCCAAAGGTATAGGTTGCCCCCGTTACACCCCTACCCCACGGCTAGTATTGAGGCCAAGTCTCTGGGCAGAGGGCAGAAGTAAGTACAACACTGACTCCTCCTCCACCCACTATGGACCATTTAGAAAATAGATGTCACCCAGCCATTGGCTCACATCGCCTCATCCTTTCCCAAGTTGAGCTCTAATTGCCAGGATCAGGATCGGCAACAAGCCTGCCTTTGGGTCCCTTCTGATCCTAGGTGCATCACCTCACAACCCAGCTGGCTCAGCCAGGTAGCTCATGATTTAGCAGGGAAAAAGGGAACCTGGGATTCTATAGGGTGACCAAGGACAAGTGCCACTGCCCCTCCCCCTTGGGAGCCACACCAGGACACCTATGCTACCACATCCCTGAGGCCGTACAAGTAAGCTCAACTGTTCCTTCTTGACTCTACCTCAGCTATCTTCTGGTCATATGCTTCCATGAACATGTCCACTTCGACCCTCAGGGCCTCGGGGTCAGGTATGGAGTCTGCGTAGTCGCTGATCCACTCTGAGGGAGAGGGGGCCAGAGAAACATGGCTTCTTTAGGACTGACTCTTGGGCTCCTTGCAGCCCCCATCCTAGCCTAATGGGGATCTTCTTACTGGGAGGCAGATGGCAAGAAAGATCCCAGTAGCAGCAAGCTGAGCCCTCGCCTATGTCACCCTGCCTGCCAGTGCCAAAGACTCAAGCTAACAATTCTTGAATGTGTCCCAGACACAGCTCAGTCGCTCCCCTGCTCAGGCCTCCCACACAGGGGAGGATGGATTCAGCTACTGACGTGCAGCATGCCATCCCTACACAGCTTCCCACCAACCTAGGGCCCAAGAAGTAGGTGCCCAACACCACTGGTATTACTGACTGTGAATGCCACTCTTCACTGGATGACTCTCTGTTGAAACAAGCAAAGGACCTTTCAGGGTCAAGGCAGCTGACACTCCACTTGACTTCTGGAATACCACATAGGCTACCTGGAACCCCTGGGAAGAGATAGATGACCCAGTGTGAGGACCTTCCCCACACCTGGCACAAGGTCTCTACACCCACACTTAGCCTAACTGGTTGCTGGACCAGGGGACAGTGTTGTGCTGTTTTGAACCATGAAGCCAACCAGAAGTCACCCCAAAATCCAGGCGAAGGACAGCCATATTCCTAGTTATCCAACTTCTGCAGAAGTGACACCTGTTCCTAGATCCTCCCCCAGGAAGAAGGGGCACAAGGAGGCCTTTCCCCCAGTTATAGGAAGGATATAGTGAAAAATGGCTCCCAGCCTGGCCAGGGCAGGTTGATGGAAGCCAAGCCCAGGGTGGATGGACAGACATCACTGTGCTGGAGGTGTGGGTTCAAAGTCACAGGTAAATGTGGGAAGAACAGTGCTCCTAGAGACCAAGGCCACCAAGTCCACAGAAGAATCCATGTTGAGGGAAGCAGGTGTGAGGCTCAGAGAGGCCCTTCTGTACAGCTAACAGAGATGGTCTGAGTTTTAACACAGGTCAACAGAAGATGCCAGGCATGAAGTTAAAAGGGTGTGGTAAATCCAGGGAAAAATCAGAGGCTTGTCATCCTTACAGCATCCTAGGCCACACAGCCAGGACTGCACCGAATGCTTGGAAAGTCCCACTGCCAACTCCTCCTCACGGCACCCCATGCCCCGATTCTAGCAGAATCCAGCACTTGGAGGCTTACCGGAACTGGCTTGGGGTGAAAATACTTTGACTTGGGCTCCTTTGGGTTCTCAGCAAGGTCCGGTTTCTCCTGTAACTCCACAGACTGGACGGGGCCACAGGGGGACAGCAGGCGCAGTAGGCTTTCCTACCATGGTGCAAGGGAAGCAGAGTGTGAATGGTGCAAGGCCTTCCCTCCAACCTGGGAGGAGCTACCAGAGGACTTGAGACCCTTAAGGACTCAGAGCTCAACCCAAAGGGCCTGTGGGCACACACCCTCTGGTTCCTTCATGGACAATAGGCAGGCTGACATTCCTGCCCTCTCTCATACAAGATAGGTGGGGATAATTTTGATAGTGTCGATTTTATATGACAACTAAGTTCTACTTCCTGACTTAAAGGTAGATAGCTTGCTGGGCACAATGGCTCACACCTATAATCCCAGCACTCTGGGAGGCCAGGACGGATAGATTGCTTGAGCTCAGGAATTCCAGACCATCCTGAGCAAGAGTGAGACCCCATCTCTACTAAAAATAGAAAAATTAGCCAGGTGGGTGCCTATAGTCTCAGTTACTTCAGGAGGCTAAAGCGGGAAGATACTTGAGCCCAGCAGTTTGAGGTTGCTTGTGAGCTAGGTTGATGCCATA
Source organism: Arctocebus calabarensis (assembly GCA_963573935.1). NCBI lineage: Eukaryota > Metazoa > Chordata > Mammalia > Primates > Lorisidae > Arctocebus > Arctocebus calabarensis. Next base: position 8,383 of record CAUYON010008956.1, read on the forward strand.
GCACTCTAGCCTGGGAGACAAGAGTGAGACTATTTAAAAAAAAAAAAAAGAAAGAAAGAAAAATCTATGCCATGAGAATCAGATTGTTCCTAGTGTGTGGGGGACAGGTGCAGATTTCAATGGGGAGTGCTGAGGTTTCTCCATCTGGGTGCTGATTACACAGTGTGTTCAGCGTGGTACACTCTTTTGACCGAGGTCTTTCTCTGCACATGTGCTACACTTCAAAAAAAGTTAAAAATGATATTCTCTTACAGAAATTGGCTCACGTAAAAACAAAAAAGACACTCTCCCTTCTGAACATTTTTCTTTCTTTCTTTTAGAGGAATTCTAAAAGAAACTAGGTTTCCTTTTTTTTTTTTTTTTTTGAGACAAAGCCTCAAGCTGTCACCCTGGATAGAGTGCTATGGCATCACAGCTCACAGCAACCTCCAATTCCTGGGCTTGAGCGAGTCTCTTGCCTCCGCCTCCCAAGTAGCTGGGACTACAGGCGCCCGCCACAACTCCCGGCCATTTTTGGGTTGCAGCCGTCATTGTTTGGCAGGCCCAGGCTGGATTCGAACCTGCCAGCTCAGGCCTGTGGCTCAGTGAGTAGGGCACCGGGCCCCATATACTGTGGGAGGTGGGTTCACACCCGCCCCCAGTCAAACTGCAAAAAAAAAATAGCTGGACGTTGTAGCGGCACCTGTAGTCCCAGCTACTCGGGAGGCTGAGGCAAGAGAATCGCCTAAGCCCAAGAGCTGAAGGTTGCTGTGAGCTGTGATGCCACAGCACTCTACTGAGGGTGAAGTGAGACTCTGTCTCTACAAAAAAAAAAATAACAATAATAATAATAAAATGAAAGGAAACACGTATAATTCAAACAATTTTGAGTGACAGATAAAAAGCTTTGGGCTCCTTAGAATTATGTATTTTTCAACATCTTTTTAAAAAGCCAGTTTCCTGTCATAAGAGACAGAGAGAGCCCTCTTGACATACTCCTCTAGGGCTCCCCTCAGCTGCCTCCATCTCACCAAGGACTGGGTGGGTGCCATGGGACCCTCCATCCCAGAGCCCACAGGTCTCCTCCCAGACGCAGCTCACCTCCGTGCAATATGGGGGCACATTGAGGACAAAAAGTGTGCGCTTCTGAGGCCAGGTGGATTTGGCACCTTCCCGGACACTGTGTGCCCTCACATAGAGGTAGTGAGAAGCTCGCTGCTTTTCAGAGAACTTGATTGGAATGGCTGGAAGGGAAAAGGGGGCAGGAGAGGGATGGCCTGAGTGGTCAGGTTCAGGCCACCCTGAGCTGAGACCAGCTAGGCATTCGCACAATTTCTTTTCTCCACACTATTTCCTTTCTCTGCGTCCCTTCTAGTCTCAACTGTTCATCTGTTTGTCCCCATCCATCCTTCAGTGAGCCCTCCCCCTTGGCAAAACCTTACAGACCTAAAAGAATCTGCCCAGGAGGGGCTCCCAAGCTGATGGGGAGACTGTACCCAGGCAATTGTCTGTACATGGGAACGTCATGAGAGCGAAGCTCAAACTTACTGCTCTTGGGGTGAACACAGCTGGCATCTATCAGCCTGCCACTGTGGCCTCTTCCTGCACCATCCTACCCACCCCCACCACCAGGGATTCTCTCTTCTTCCAATAAGCCATGGCTTCACTGTCGTGGTCCCCTCTACCTGCCACATCAATCTCTTTCCTCCCATAAAACTAGTTTCAGCTCCAATTTCACTTCCTCACAAGAACCTTACCATCATCCCCTTCCCCTCGTGCTGGGTCTGTGCAGTCATAGCTTCTCTAACAGTTTACATTGAAGATATTGTTAATTGCTGGCATGCCCTCATAAGGCTACAGACTTTTTCTCATCACTTTTCTCAGAGTACAATGGGGAAACAGCTGCAGCACCTACACTCAGGAAGCTCACATTGTAATGAAGGGAGAAGACCAGACCGTGGAGGTGCAAACCTACAACTACCTTGCATCAAACATGGAAGAAATAAGGTGACAAGTGGCAGGCAGAGGCCTTCATACAACTGGTAGAGAATGCAGGAGCAATAATGGAAGGAGGGGGACGGAACTGAGAGGGCACATACAGGGGGCTGAAGTAGAAACTGCAAAAACGTGGAGAGAAGGGGCGTGGACCGAGACTATTCCCCGGGACAGCGCGGGCAGACGAGAAACGGACGCCGCGTGGGTTCTGCGGCTCCTGCGGCCTCGCGACCGCCGGGACTCACGCCCTGCGGTGCGGCTGCTCCTGGAGGCCCCGACCACCGCCAACCCCCAAATTACTTCCCAGCGGTGCTTGAAAACTCCCCCGCCTCGCGTCCCGGAGCCCCGTACCTGAGTAGCCCGGGGGGCTCGGGATCCTCTCCTCAGCGTTCCGCGCCGCACGCTTCCTCTTGCGCGCCACCATCTTGCCGGCTGGACGCGCAGAGGCCGCTGGGAGTTCTAGTTCCGCGGAGGAAGAGTCCGTTTCCGTGACAACGGCGCCGCGTGGGGGCCCCGCCCTACCGGTTCCCGGCCGGCCTCCCAGGTCCGATCTTCCTTTGCTCAGCGCGTGAACTTCAGACAGAATGCCGGACCAGGCCCTTCGCGAGTACAAATACAACTTTCTATCCATCCGTTCGTTCATGCCTTCCTTCCAGAAACAACAGTGCCTGTTGCAGGCACTGTCACAGGGGTTAGAGGCTAGAGATACAGAAGTGAAACATCATCCAGCCTTTCTGGAGTTTACCTTCCAGCAAGGGAAGGCAAAAATAAACAATAAAAAAGCATTAATACAGTGCATATATGTTACCAGAAAGCGCCAAAGAGAAAAGTGGAGGATGAGGCAATTTTAAAATAAAGGAGATAGCACAATTTTAATTATTTTGAAATTATTAATTCACAGGAAGTTGCAAAGAAATGCACAGGATGTCCACACACAATTTACCCCACCACCCCAATGCCGACATCCTGCACAATACCCAACCAAAACTTGATTTTGGCCGCACTGGCAGAAGTGGCTGCCATGCATCCTTTCTCCCCACTCCATGATCTCTAACACCAATTGAAGTTCCCAGCTCCCTATTTGGCCTTCTCTGTCACCATCCCAGCAGTGGTTTTGGTGTGCCCCCAACACAGCCTAGTGAGGATGAAATCTAGGTTCCCAACCTTGGCCTTTGCTGGTTGCATTTCTTACATGGCGTTTGGGTGTTTTCATTCTTTAACTAAGCTATTTCTTTCTTGGTCCTTTGGCAAATCTTGGGACTGCCCCCCCCCCCCCCCCACATACACACACACTTATTGGCATTTCTAGGTAGCTAGCTACTCCAATGCCTAGTTTGGGATGCGATAAAAAACCCAGGAGACTCCATGCTAGTCACTCCTTGAGTCCTGAGGTCCACAGGCAGTTTCCCTTCTTCCTATTTCTCTCTGTTTTTGTTGTTTTTGACAGTCTCACTCTGGGTAGAGTGCCATGTCATCATCATAGCTCACAGCAACCTCAAACTCTTGGCCTCAAGTGATCCTCTTGCCTCAGCCTCATGATAAGCTTGAGATTGGGGGCCAGCAGCCTCATCACCCCCGTGAGATGGATGCCAGCAACCTCACAATGCCTCACACCACCACCCCAACCCCCAGGTAGGAGGAAGGGGAAAACGAGCTAAATGAAATAATGCCAAGTACCGTTATTCTTAGATCAGTCTTAGATCCGGCCAGAACAAATCAAAATGAGAGCTAACAAGCTCAGTGCTGTCATAGTAAGAGTTAACAAGCTAAGTGCTGTGACTAATTGTTTTACTGATTTGTTAATTCCCAGATCTGCTTGATGGTGACCTTTATGTTACCTATCTGCTAATCTGCTAAATTGCAGGGTTCGCTTCTGTAAAAGGGGTCATCATGACCCCACGTTTGCTTTTTGCTTCTTTTGCTTTCAGCCCACCTGTTTGTCCCTCTGACAACTTTCAGACTGTAACAACCCCAACTTCAGACCCCTCGATGCTCTCACTTAGTCTGCTTTGGACTTTGCTGAGACAGCCGGTGGTTAGTAAGACTTCTTTTTGAACTTCTAATGTCCAGAGTTAAACTTGGTGGAAGTTAAACTTGGCTGTTCTTCCAACCCACTTTTAATATTATAAAACTAAGCATAGGCTCGGCGCCTGTAGCTCAACAGGCTAAGAACTAAGCATAGGCTCGACGCCTATGGCTCAACGGGCTAAGGCAGCAGCCACATACACCTGAGCTGGAGGGTTCGAATCCAGCCCCCGGGCCCGCCAAACAACAATGACGGCTGCAACCAAAAAACGGCCGGGTGTTGTGGCGGGCGCCTGTAGTCCCAGCTATTTGGGAGGCGGAGGCATGAGACTCGCTTGAGCCCAGGAATTGGAGGTTGCTGTGAGCTGTGATGCCATAGCACTCTGTCCAGGATGACAGCTTGAGGCTCTGTCTCAAAAAAAAAAAAAAAAAAAAAAAAACTAAGCATAAATAATTTCATCCTTTCTAGTACATTTAAGAGGTAATTTGCACCCGTGTGTGTAACTTCTTCAAACCAAGGAAGGCAAAGGCCAGTAGTCTGGCTGCCTTGTTCCCTGTGAAGAGTTCCCTAACTCTGAGTTACAAAGACCATGCTTCACACCCAGAGAAGCACTTTAGGTGCAGGAGGGCATTTCATCCCTGTGCCAGGTGCTTTCATGAACACTAGTGATTAGTCTCTCAGCTGTAGAGACTGAGGTTCAGCAACTCCTGGGAGTAAATACCCAAGGTCACAGCAGGTGAGCAGTAAAGCAGGCAGGCAAATTCCCATTTGCTAGTGCTAAGTCTCACTAAGGCCACTTTACACAATCTTTTAAGAAATGACAGCTCAAAGGTAGGAATAACAAATGTTTATTCAGAAATAGATAAGTAATACACAGTCACCCTCGATCCCTTAATACCCCTTCCTCTCCTGACAAGAGACACAGACAGGTAGCGGAGGGAAGCAGGAGGTGGACACAGGACTAGCCTACTGCCTCCTCTTCCCTGTTTCCCAAGATGACAGCTTATTAAGCAGAGGTGCAAACAGTCCCTCTCTCCCCTCAATGTACCATATGGCCACCCAGAAAATGAGCTCCAGACGGCCAGGGAGCTGCAGCTGGGCCCAATGAAACCAGGTGATAACAAGAGCATGTCTGCTTAGGAGTAAGAGGGGAGGATGATGCCACATGAGCAGGATATTCACCAGCCCTGCTCTAAGCCACGTCCAGGGCAGTGATCTGACTGTTCCCAGTACCTGAGAAATCAGGCCCTACTGCCTTTGGGGAGCTCTCTTGGGCCAGGAAGGGTAAACTGTAGAAGGAATGTCTTCCAGCTGCTAAAGAGAAAGAAGTTTGTACCTACGGGAAGCAGATTAAGAGGATAACTGTGGTTTTCTTTAAAGAGTCAGAGCTCAGAGCACCATCAGCTCCTCCCTGGACCTCCTTGTTCAGGAAGCCAGGGTCAAACTCGGGTCCTTCTGGCTTGACAGATGTAAATCTGGAATCATGAGTTTCTAGGCTGCATTTCACCAGATCAGCCTCAATCAAGTCTTGAGAATCTCTTCGTGTCTCAGGTTCCCTTTACTTCCTAGGCTTCTGCCTTTCAGAGCTCTTGCTACTGACTCTGTAGAGCTTCCAGAATACTGCTCCCCAGTGCTCCAGCGCTGCACCTGACTGGATTTCCCTGACAGTCCCAACACCAGGAGACTGCCAAATGACACCCAGAGCAATGCTGCCCCTGGGTTTATAGTTTTGCCAAGCTGGAAAAACAGCCTCCAGCATGCCCAGCAAGACTGCCTTGCTCCTTGATCTCTCCCCCATCCCCCCACCTGCCCCACTGCTAAGGCAGGAAATTACCCCTCTACATGGACAGACAGAGGACACTCACAAATGTGGAGATAGTGCCCCTTGGTGGCAGCTGGGTATGTCTCCTGCCAAGCCTGACTACTGACCTGTAGACTACTGAGTCCAGAAAGGTAAAGTCAGGAGCAAGCCCACACCTCCCACTCACATAATCCCCCAAACCCAGTGTTGCAGAGTGGAAGGCAGAGCCTTTGTGAGGCCCAACTGCACGGGGGCATTTGCACCCAAACCAGGGTGTGATGAGCGTCATGCTAGGCTGAGAGCTGGGAGACCTAACAATGCAAGCCACTCTCAGGAGTAACACCCAGAGGCCAAGAGAACTGGGGTGAGGCATTCAGCACAAGACAAGGAAAAAGGAAACAGAATACTGAGGAATTTGTTGTGGGCTGTGTGAAGATGAACAGGCTCTCCAAGCCAGCACTGTGGGTGCACTCTCGCTAGCAGGGCACTGGCCTCACCCACCCTTGCCCACTAGCCAGGACTGGAGGCAGCAGTGGGAAGAAAAAAGGCCAATGACCTGATTCCCACCTATGCCCCCTGCACTAAGGGCCCAGGAAGGTGAGCAGCACAGCTCTTAGTGGACCTGGCTCCATTAGGATGACAGAGGTTTCCATTCCCTTCTTTGAAAAGCTTAAAAAAACAGAAAGGAAAGGCAACCTTTGGTCCCTGGAAAAAGCAGTGTCCTTCGAACAGCACCTGCCCCCATCCCACAGGGCTACAAGAAAGTCACCCAGACAATTTAGGGTACCATTTCCAGGTCAGAAATGAGCTTGGGGCTAAGGCTGGGGGAGGCATACGCTGAGAAACAATCCTACCTTGGTGATGAGGCAGAGAAGAGAAGATATACACTACAGGAAATGTTTACATACAGAAAAGAACAGGACAGAACGGCCCAAAGGCAGGTCCCATTCAGCGAGGAAGCTCCCTACTTCTGGCAACCTCTCCCACACTCAGGGGTTTCCAGTCCGATGGTGTCTGGGTCACAAGCTTTGCCTTAGAAAACAGAGCCACCTTCCTCTACCCCCACTTTTGGCTGCCTCACTCCTCTGCTCAAAGTTTGATTTTGAATTCTGTGGGCTGTGTAGTCACAGAGGCCCCTGAGGACTTGAAGAGTGCCTTCAGGATGGTGTCAGGGTCCACTTCTGCAGCAGGATTGGCTGAGGAGGCAGAATTCACCCTGCGAGGGAGCTCACTCTCTTTTCTCACTGAGGGGCTGTCACTCAACCGCCTGTGGAGAGCAGAAAAGAGTCAAAGTCCTTGTCCGTTTTCCCTTCCATGGGGAGAGGACCCACCTTTACTGAGCATCTGTTAGGAGCCGGGAACCAAGCACAGGGCTTTCTGTACTTCATTATCTCATTCCATCTTATAACAAACTCATCATTTCTCTTAGTTTCTGACAAGAAAACTGAGATGCTGCCTATGGCGTTCTGAGGAAACATCACATGTTGCTCTCAGATGGTAACACATTAGTATATTACAGACTCTGAGAAGCCAAAGTTCCCAAACTTACTATTCACAAAACCCTAAGAAACATTTGAGAACACAACTGACTTCTGGAACAAAGTTTGAGAAACTCATCTAGGGGCGGCGCCTGTGGCTCTTTGAGTAGGGCGCCGGCCCCATATACCGAAGGTGGCGGGTTCAAACCTGGCCTCGACCAAACTGCAAAAACAGAAAAATAGCCGGGTGTTGTGGCGGGCACCTGTAGTCCCAGCTCCTCGGGAGGCTGAGGCAGGAGAATCGCCTAAGCCCAGGAGTTGGAGGTTGCTGAGCTGTGTGATGCCACAACACTCTGCCAAGGGTGACAAAGTGAGACTGTCTCTACAAAAAAAAAAAAAAAAGAAAGAAAGAAACTCATCCAGGCTCAGCGTCTATAGTCTCAGTGGCTATGGCGCCAGCCACATACACTGGAGCTGGTGGGTTCAAATGCAGCCCAGTCCTGCCAAACAACTACAACCAAAGGAGGGTGCCTATAGTCCCAGCTACTTGCGAGACTGAGGCAGAAGAATTGCTTAAACCCAAGAGTTTGAGGTTGCTGTAAGCTATGATACCACAGCACTCTACCCAGGGCAACAGATTTAGACTCTATTTAAAAAAAAAAAAAAAAAAAAAAAAAAAAAAGAAAAGAAAAAGAACAAGGAAAGAAAAGAAAAACTCGTCCAAACTGCATAATACATCACCCAGGGTTCAAATCCTAGTCTTGCTCAATCTCAAAGTCTATTCTTGGCCTGCCTCGCATTACCCTACCCATGTTGGCAAATCTAACTTCCTCCTTACCTAGAAAATGACACCTTGCCAGTCTCCACACTTTAAATATCTCAGGCTCCAGAAAAATCCTCAGTCCCAGGCCTGGTATGTACAGCCAGGTGTGTGTGACAAAATGAGGTGTAGGAGATGGGTGTCATGTCACGTGCTTCTAGACCCAGCTGAGGAAGAAGGGACACTTGAGCCCACAAGTTCAAAACCAGCCTGGGCAATACAATCAGACTGTCTCTAAGAACAATAAAAACTTAAAAAATAATAATAATAACCACTGGAATGCAAAGCAAGGGGTAGCACCTGGTACTGTCCCCATCAGTCAATCCCAGTACGTCCTCTGCTCTCTTGCATGACACACACAACTATGCAGAGAGCACAAGAGGAGCCGGTGCTCCACTTTCCTTGCAGGTGTTTCCGAATCCTGAGTGGTCATGATGCTAGCCCACTGTGGGCCAACCTCTGGGAAATTGGCAAAGCAATGGAATTTGGTTCCATTTACGCACTCTGCATGTCCAGCTGCCGTAAGACAGAAGAACCAGAATGGGGATGGAAGGGAGTTGTAATGCAGATACTTGTGCCTCAGCATAAAGACATGCCTGTGCAGAGCAAATGAGCAGTGGCTCGGCACCATCACAGTCCTAGTGCCCACCTCTGAAACTTACAGAAGGATGGGCTGGTCTGAGGTGATAACGTTCCCATTCATGTGAAGGTTGCACTTCATAGGTTGCCCTGAAAAACCAAAGAAAGAAAAGGCTTGTCATTAGATCTCAGCTCCTCTACCACCAAGGGTCAAAGGGTCAAAGGGTCAAAGCATATGCCACAGGCAGCTCTGACTCTGAAGGTGACAACAAACTACTCAGTGTGACAGCACCTAAACTTGTTAAGCAAGTAGTAAGGAAAAATGGTTATACTATCAAATTAAGTGAAAAGATATGTACATGTTTTTTGAATTTTTTGCTTTTTCTTTTTTATTTAGAGACAGAGTCTCACTTTGTTGTTGCCGTTGTAGAGTGCCATGGCGTCACAGCTCATAGCAACTTCCAGCTCCTGGACTTAGGCAATTCTCTTGCCTCAGCCTCCAGAGTAGCTGGGACTAAAGGTGCCTGCCACAATGCCCAACTACTTTTTGTTGTTGCATTTTGGCCAGGGCTGGGTTCAAACCTGCCACTCTTAGTATATGGGGCTGGGTCCTACCCAATGAGCCAAAGGCGCTACCTGATTTTTTGCTTTTTCAAGAGACAGGGTCTTTCTGTCTTGCCCAGGCTAGCCTCAAACTCCTGGGCTCAAGAGATCCTCGCACCTCAGGCCCCCAAATAGCTGGGACTACAGGTGTGCACCACTGTACTAAATTAATTGAAAAGAGGATTCGAGGCTTGGTGCCTGTGGCTCAAAGGGCTAAGGCACCAGACACGTACACCTGAGCTGGCGGGTTTGAATCCAGCCCGGGGCCCGCCGAACAATGATGGCTGTAACAAAAAAAATTGCTGGGCGTTGTGGCAGGCGCCTGTAGTCCCAGCTACTTGGAAGGCGGAGGCAGGAGCCTCGCTTAAGCCCAGGAATTGGAGGTTGCTGTGAGCTGTGATGCCACAGAACCCTATCCAGAAAAAAAGAGGATTCAAAAGTGTATCTATAGGCTGAGCATGGTGGTTCATGTCTATAATCCTGTAATCCTACCACTCTGGGAGGCTGAGGCAGGAGTTATCCTTGAGCTCTGAAGTTCAAAACAAGCCTGAGCAAAAGCAAGAATCTGTTTCAATTTAAAATAGAAAAATTAGCTAGGCACTGTGGTGGGTGCCTGCAGTCCCAGTTACTCCGAGGCTGAAGCAGGAGGATCACTTAATTCCAGGAACTTGAGGTTTCTGTGAGCTAGTTTGACACCACAGCACTCTAGCCCAGGCAACAGTGTAAGACACTAGCTTACCAAAAAAAAAAAGCATCTATAGCCTTCTACTTTGTCTGTGAAGGAATAACTAATAGCCAGGACTGCACATACTCTGGTTGTATATAAGATATGGTATATGTATATACACGTGTAACAGTACAAAAGAGAAGGGCTAGAGCCATGTAGGAATAATGCCTGTATATTTTACTGAAGTTAAGTTAAACCCAATCATCAACGCTAACACAAATACGAACAGGTCAATTAATTTAATCAAAATGTGGAGACTATCAGGCTAGATTAAAAACAAAGATCCAGGCTCGGCACCTGTGGCTCAATGGGCTAAGGCGCCAGCCACGTACACCTGAGCTCGCGGGTTCGAATCCAGCCCGGGCCTGCCAAACAACAATGACGCTGCAACCAAAAAATGGCCGGGCGTTGTGGCGGGCGCCTGTAGTCTCAGCTGCTTGGGAGGCTGAGGCAGGAGAGTCGCTTGAGCCCAGGAATTGGAGGTTGCTGTGTGCTGTGATGCCATGGTACTCTCTCCAGGGTGACAGCCTGAGGCTTTGTCTCAAAAAAAAAAAAAGATCCAACTATATGCTACTTATAGGAGATATACTTTACAAAGATATCAAAAGGTTGACAGTAAAAGGCAAGAAAAAGAAATATCACCCAAACAGCAACCCTAAGAAATGTAGCTATACCAATAGAAAACAAAATAGACTTTAAAACAAAAATATTACTAGAGATAAAGAAGGACATTAAAGACAGGCCTGCTGGCTCACACCTGTAATGCTAGCAAACTACGAGGCTGAGGCAGGAGGACTGCTTGAGCTCAGGAGTTCAAGAGCCTGAGCAAGGGCAAGGGCACAAGCACGTCTCTACTAAAAAAGCTAGGTGGGCGTTGTGGCTAGCACCTTAATCCCAACTACATGGAAGGGTGAGATAAGAGAATCGCTTAAGCCCAAGAGTTGGTGGTTGCTGTGAGCTGTGACGCCACAGCACTCCTACTGAGGGTGACAGAGTGAAACTCCGTCTCAAAAAAAAAAAAAAAAAAAATAGACCTGGATTCTTGTCTAAATGTTGGCATCTGGATGAGCTCACCTTGAGAAGTCATTCATTTGAATTCCCTTAATGGCTAATTATGTTGAGCAGCTTTCCATGTGCTTTTTGACTATTTGTATATCTTCTTTGGAGAAATATCTGTTCAGAATCTTTGTTCACTTGGTTTTTTTTGTTTTTTTGAGACAGAGTCCTTTGAGACAGGCGGCCACCACAATATCTGGCTATTTTTTTTTGTTGTTACAGTTGTCATTGTTGCTTAGCTGGCCTGGGCTGGCTTCAAACCCACCAGCCTTGGTGTATGTTGGTGGCACATACAGGCGCTGAGCCGGATCCAGGTCTTGTATCAGTATTTTGTTGTATTATTTCTATTACTCCCTGTTTCCCTACTTCTAGCACAGGGTTTTGGCCCATAGTTAGGTGCACAATACACACTGCAAGAACAAATGAAAGGAGTGGTGCCTGTGGCTCAGTGAGTAGGGCGCCGGCCCCATATACTGAGGGTGGCGGGTTCAAACCTGGCCCTGGCCAAACTGTAACAAAAATATAGCCGGGCATTGTGGTGGGCACCTGTAGTCCCAGCTACTCAGGAGGCTGAGGCAAGAGAATCACCTAAGCCCAGGAGCTAGACGTTGCTGACACCACGCCACTCTACCAAGGGCGACAAAGTGAGACACTGTCTCTCTCTCTCTCTCTACATATATATAAAAGATCAAATGAAAGGAAAGAAGGAGCAGGACAGTTACTCTCTACATGCTGTCCTGAGATGTATGTGAATCTGAATTCAACATCAGTAGTTTACTCACTAGAAGCAGAGCTCACGTAGGTGCCAACACTCAGACAAGGCTACAGACCTCAGAGAAACCTTTGTCCTAAGCAGACCAACAAATAGAAGGGGGAAGCTGTGGCTCTTTGGCTTCCTCAGCAAGACCTTTTATGAGAACACTCATGAAGAAATGGTGTTTCCCCAGCTCGGCGCCTGTGGCTCAGCGGGCTAAGGCGCCAGCCATGTAAACCTGAGCTGGCGGGTTCGAATCCAGCCTGGGCCCGCCAAACAACAATGATGGCTGCAACCCAAATAAAAATAGCCAGGCGTTGTGGCGGGCGCCTGTAGTCCCAGCTACTTGGGAGGCAGAGGCAGGAGACTCGCTTGAGCCCAGGAATAGAGGTTGCTGTGAGCTGTAATGCCATGACACTCTACCCAGGGCGACAGCTTGAGGCTCTGTCTCAACAACAAAAAAAAGAAATGGTGTTTCCTTTCTTGGTAGACTTTTAAGTTCGAGTACAGGGACAAAACCTAGGGTGTTGTGGATCCCACATTGAGCATGTCTCTGCCTATACCTGGTACACAGGAGGCCCCAGAGAGGTGACTAAACCAGGACGTCGTTCCACCCCTATCAAGGGAACGCTTGCTGCCTGACAGCAGGGGAGCGAAGGATGGGAAGAGTTGAATGCCTGCTTTCTCCCCAACTTACCATCCAGACACCGGTTGTTATACTTCTTATATGCAGTGATGGCGTCATCCTTCTTCACAAAGACCACTTCTGCCACCCCGGGATGGACCAGCCGAGCTCGCTTGAGGGCTCCACACACACAGAAAAGCTCCTATAAAAAATAAGAGGGTCAGTATTGGGGAAGAGTTCCTACCTGCCTGCCACTTACAGCCTGTACTCCAAAGGCTCTAGGATGGCTGGTGGCTGCACTGTTCTAAGTATGCCCTGTAGCCAAGACTTTGGGGGACTGTTTTAGGTAGTATTCTTCAGACATCCACAAGCCCCAACACTGAACCAGATGAGGAACTGACAAGCTGGGCTGGCAGGGAGAAACGAACAGACTACAGGGATCAACTAGCACTCAGCTATTTCCCTACCTACAAATGCCTTTCATAAGGGTTGTAGTGAGGACAAAGAGCTTACTAAAGATCCTTGAAATGGTTTTTAATGATAAAGGGAAAAATGTTAAACCTCAAAACCAAGATACAGAGCTACAGTCATTCCTTTGTACCTGTAGAGGACTAGTTCCAGGAGCCCCCTACAGGTATCAAAATATAGGGATACTCATTTTTTATTTTTCTATAGAGACAGGGATTCACTCTGCTGCCCAGTTTGGAGTGCAGTGGCACGATCATAGTTCACTGCAGCTTCAAACTCCTGCCTCAGCCTCCTCAATAACTGAGATTATAGGTGTGTGCCCAAGTAATTTTTAAAAAAATGTTGTAGAAAAAAAAAAAAATGTTGTAGAGTTGGAGTCTCATTATGTTGCCCAAGATGGCCTCAGGCCATCATCCTTCCTTAGCCCCCCAGTGCTGTGATTATAGGCCTCAACTACTACTCCTAGCCCCTTCTGTACACTTTAAAATCATCTTGTGGCCGGGAGCGGTGGCTCACTCCTGTAATCCCAGTGCTCTGGAAGGCTGAGGTGGGTGCATCGCCAGAATTTACAGGTCTGAGACCAGCCTTAGCAAGAGCAAGACCCTGTCTATAAAAATAGCAGGGCATTGGTTGTGGCGGGTGCCTATAGTCCCCAGCTACTCAGGAGGCTGAGACAAGAGAATTGCTTGAGCCCAAGAGTTTGAGGTTGCTGTGAGCTATGATGCCACAGTACTCTACTGAGGGTGACAAAGTGAGACTGTAAAAAAATTAAAAAATAATAGGGCGGCGCCTGTGGCTCATCAAGTAGGGCACCGGCCCCATATACCAAAGGTGTCAAGTTCAAACCCGGCCTCGGCAGAACTGCAAAACAGAAAAATAGCCGGCGTTGTGGTGGGCGCCTGTAGTCCCAGTTACTTGGGAGGATGAGGCAAGAGAATCGCTTAAGCCCAGGAGTTGGAGGTTGTTGTGAGCTGTGTGACGCCATGGCACTCTACTGAGGGTGATAACGTGAGACACTGTCTCTACCAAAAAAAAAAAAATAAATTAAAAAATACAATAAATATAAAATAAAATCTTGGAATTACATATAATACCTAATACAATGTAAATGCTATTTAAATAGTTGTTAAGCTATATTGTTTTTTAATTTGTATTGTTTAAATTATTATTTAAATAGTCTTTCTTTCTTTTTTGAGACAGAGTCTTATTTGGTAAAGTTCCATGACATCACAGCTCACAGGAACCTCAAACTCTTGGGCTTAAGTGATTCTTTTGCCTCAGTCTCCCAAGTAAGCTAGGACTACAGGCACCCGCCACAATGCTCGACTATTTTCTTTTTTTTTGAGACAGAGCCTCAAGCTGTTGCCCTGGGTAGAGTGCCATGGCATCACAGCTCACAGCAACCTCCAACTCCTGGGCTCAAGAGATTCTCCTGCCTCCGCCTCCCAAGTAGTTAGGACTACAGGCGCCCGCCACAACACCCAGCTATTTTTTGTTGCAGCATCATTGTTATTTGGCAGGCCCAGGCTGGATTCGAACCCACCAGCTCAGGTGTATATAGCTAACACCTTAGCTGCTTGAGCCACAGTCGCCGAGCCCTGGCTATTTTCTTGTTGCAGTTGTCATGGTTGTTTAGCTGTTCCGGGTTGGGTTCAAACCCGCCAGCCTCGGTGCATGTGGCTGCTGCCATAATCACTGTGCTACAGGGGCTGAGTCTAAATATTATTTCTTTCAAAAAATAATTTTTATGGGTTCGGCACCTGTGGCTCAATGTGCTAAGGCGCCAGCCACCTATACCTGAGCTGGCAGGTTCGAATCCAGCCTGGGCCTGCCAAACAACAATGATGGCTGCAACCAAAAAAAACTGCCCGGCATTGTGGCAGGCGCCTGTAGTCCCAGCTACTTGGGAGGCAGAGGCAGAAGACTTGCTTGAGCCCAGGAGTTGGAGGTTGCTGGGAGCTGTGATGCCACGATGCCACAGCACTCTATCCAGGGTGACAGCTTGAGGTTCTGTCTCAAAAAAAAAGCAAAAAAATAATTTTTATGACTGGGCATGGTGGCTCACGCCTATAATCCTAACACTCTGGGAGGCCAAGGCAGGTGGACTGCTTAAGCTCAGGAGTTCAAGACCAACCTGAACAAAAGCTAGACCCTATGTCTACTAAAAATAGAAAAACTAGCCAGGCATTGTGGTGGGTGCCTAATGTCTCAGCTACTTGGGAGGCTGAATGAAGAAGGATTGCTTGAACCCAGGAATTTGAAGTTGCTGTGAGGTATGACACCACGGCACTACCCAGGTCAACAGAGTTAGACTCTCTCTCCCCTCCAACCAAAAAATAATTTTTATGGTTTTTCAGTACGTATCTTTTCTTCTTTCTTTTCAAAATTACTTATTTTGGGGGCGGCACCTGTAGCTAAGTGGGTAGGGCGCCAGCCACACACACCGGGGCTAACGGGTTCAAACGGCCTGGGCCTGCTAAAACAACCATGACAACTGCAACAAAAAAAATAACTGGGCATTGTGGCAAGCAACTGTAATCCCGGCTACTTGGGAGGCTGAGGCAAGAGAATTTATTAAGCCCAAGAGTCTGATATTTCTGTGAGCTGTAACACCATAGCACTCTACCTAGAGCAAAAGTTTGAGACTGTCTGAAATAAAAAATTACTTATTTTTTTGTAGAGATGAGGTCTCAGTATGTTGCCCAGGCTGGTGTCAAACTCTTGACCTCAAGTGATCCTCCCAGTGTTGGGATTATAGGTATGAACCACTGCGCCCAACCCTTTAAAAAACATTCAACTGTTTTCAATCCACATTTGGTTAAACCACAGATGTGGGACCTGCAGATATAGGTACCTGACTACAAAGTATGAGATGAAATTCAAATCTTAATACTATTCTTTTGAGATTACCTATTTGTGTAGAAAAGTGAGGACTGTTATTGGCAATTTTCTCTAAGTGGTGATGACAGTTGTTTAGTTTTCCACTATTACATATTTTCAAATATTCTGCATGAAGTGCTTGGCATATAGCATTAAACGCTCAATGAATGGTAGCTGTCATTACTTTTATAATCAGAAAAAAAATTTTAGTTCTTTACGACTTATCAATTACCACACAAAGTAGGCTACAATTTCACTCCTCATGTGCACGTTCACAGAGTTCTCACATCAATCACACAACACGTGTGTTTTTCACAACTAAGACTAACATGCAATGGCCATTGTGAGCTGTACAGGACCTAGGTCTAAGCTGCTGGGAGAGCCTGGATTCTTTAATGGCATTCATTTTCTGACCTGACAGTACAAAGGGTATATGGATGGTTCTTTTTTCTTTCTTTTGAGATGGAGTCTCACAGTGTCACCCTTGGTAGAGTGCTATGACACAGCAACCTCAAACTCTTGGGCTCAAGCAATTCTCCTGCCTCAGCCTCCTGAGTAGCTGGGACTACAGATACCCACCACAATGCACAGTCATAAAAATTATTTTCCAGGAAAATATTTTCCAGGACTAAGTCTTATCTTCCCAGATTTCACTTGTATTACCACAACCTGTTGCTGGGGGAATAAAGGACATCTTGTATGACTCTACTGGAGAAGATTCCAGATACTCAAGCCTCATTTTCCCAGACTTTGCCTCAGGAGCCATTAGTTTTATATCCTTTAACTCTGATAATCTTACTCCAGCGCAAAACTATGGGCAAATCATCAAACTTGGAAGTAGGTCTTAAGAGACTCTGCCACTGGCTCGGCGCCTGTGGCTCAGCGGGCTAAGGCGCCTGCCATGTACACCTGAGCTGGCGGGTTCGAATCCAGCCCAGGTTGCCAAACAACAATGACGGCTGCAATCAAAAAGTGGCCGGGTGTTGTGGCGGGCACCTATAGTCCTAGCTACTTGGGAGGCAGAGGCAAGAGGTTCGCTTGAGCCCAGGAATTGGAGGTTGCTGTGAGCTGTGATGCCACAGCACTCTATCCAGGGTGACAGCTTGAAGCTCTGTCTCAAAAAAAAAAAAAATTCAGTGGGGAAAAGATTCCCTATTTAACAAATAGTGCTGGGTGAACTGGCTGGCCACCTGTAGAAGACTGAAACTGGACCCACACCTTTCACCATTAACTAAGATAGATTCTCACTGGATTAAAGATTTCAACTAAAGACATGAAACTATAAAAAATACTAGAAGAAAGTGCAGGAAAAACTCTTGAAAGAATCGGCCTGGGGGAATATTTTATGAGGACTCCCTGGGTAATTGAAGCAGCATCAAAAATACCCTACTGGGATCTGATCAAACTAAAAAGCTTCTACACAGCCAAGAACACAGTAAAGTAAAGCAATAGAGAGCCCTCAGAATGGGAGGAGATATTTGCAGGTTATTCCTCCAACAAAGTTTTAATAACCAGAATCCACAGAGAACTCAAACTTATTAGTAAGAAAAGAACTAGTGATCCCATCTCAGGGTGGGCAAGGGACTTGAAGAGAAACTTTTCTGGAGAAGACAGGCACACACCTACAGTTATATGAAAAAATGCTCATCATCCTTAATTATCAGAGAAATGCAAATCAAAACTACTTTGAAATATCATCTAAGTCCAGTAGTATTAGCCCTCGTAACAAAATCCCCAAACCAGAGATGTTGGCATGGATGTGGAGAAAATGGAACACTACTACATTGGTGGTGGGAATGCAAACTAATATGCTCCTTTTGGAAAGATATTTGGAAAATACTTAGAGATCTAAAATTAGACCTGCCATTCAATCCTATAATTCCTCTACTAAGTATAAATCCAGAGGACCAAAAATCACATTATAATAAAGATATTTGTACCAGAATGTTTATTGCTGCCCAATTCATAATTGCTAAGTCATGGAAGAAGCTCAAGTGCCCTTCAACCCATGAATGGATTAATAAATTGTGATATTGTACACCATGGAATATTATGCAGTCTTAAAGAAAGATGGAGCATTTACCTCTTTCATGTTTACATGGAAGCTAGAACATATTCTTCTTAGCAAAGTATCTCCAGAATGGAAGAATATTTATCCAATGTACTCAGCCCTACTATGAAACTAATTTATAGCTTTCATATGAAGGCTATAACCCAATTATAGCACAAGAATATGGGGAAAGGAGAAAGGGAGGGTAGAGGAAGGGGGAAGGATGTGTAAAGGGAGGGTAATCAGTAGGACCACACCTACGGTGCATCTTAGAAGGACACAGGTGAAACTTACCGAATGAAGAATATAAAGGTCTTAACATAATAAAAAAAAAAAAAAACAGTTCAAAGTTATTCTTATAGTTCTTTTATGATCTAATTAATAGCTCATTGT
>CAUYON010008960.1:0-11428 GCA_963573935.1 Arctocebus calabarensis
ACTTTGCTAAGAAGAATATGTTCCAGCTCCATCCATGTAAACACAAAAGAGGTAAAGTCTCCATCTTTCTTTAAGGCTGCATAGTATTCCATGGTATACATGTACCACAATTTATTAATCCATTCATGGGTCGATGGGCATTTGGGGTTCTTCCATGACTTAGCAATTATGAATTGGGCGGACACAGAGGAACTTCTATGCAAAGTCCAAAAATGGGAAGTGTTTTAAATTTCTGCTCTGTGTAATTACCAGAATTCCCTTTTAAGTAATCATAGAAAGTGGGTGGTCACAATGCTTTGATCTCGCCCTTGTCACCTACCTATAGAAAGATACTAAATAGTCAAACGGATGACTCGCTGGGTGAGCTGTCTGTGCCCAGAGCAGGACTTACTTAGATTCCCAAACTTCAGTCACAGACAGAGCGTTAACGGGAAGTGAATGTCATTGGATTTATTTCTTCATTTGGGAGCCCTTTAATGATAGAGTGACAGTATGCTCTGATTTGCCTGAGAAAGTCACTTTTTCTACTATTGACCTGGCATAGTTATCAATAGTGTCCCCTCAAAGACTTCCCAGAAGATAATAAATTGCCACGTAACCTCTCTAATACACCCTTCATATACACCTATGCCAGGATGGTTTTAGGAGTCACAAAATGTGCAAAAGTATTCGGGTCAAAGAATGAAATTCTTTTCCTGCCTAAAATCACAGAAGCCACAATCGGTCATATAGCAGCAGTCTCTGAGTCACGTAGTGAGGGCACATCTGGGGGCCTCAGCCTTGTCAGCAAGGAAGGCCTGTGAACCCCAGTGCAGAAAAGCAGCAAAGGCAAAGTCGATTAATAAGACAAAATAGATTGGCGAAGATAAGGGTAGCTCAGGATAGAGACTACGTAGGAAATAATCTAGTCGATCAGAAATGAGAGTTTTACCTTGCCAATACCCTAAAGATGAAGAGTTAGCACTTCTAAAAAGAATCACGCTGTTGGGCAGTGCTCCTGTGGCTCAAGGAGTAGGGCACCAGAGGTGGTGGGTTCAAACCCAGCCCCGGTCAAAAACTGCAAAAAAATAATAATAATAATAATAAAAAGAATCACACCGTAATTATACCTGTATGGTGTCAGTATTTCACATCGTGTACACATTCGTGTGGATAAACCATCAGCCAGCGTGCAGGGTGTGGCTCATCAAGGCATTTGGTGGTTCCTCCTGAAGCCCCTCCCGGCTGCTTGTTCCACCACTGAGGTTACCAAGCTCTGAAATCTTTAAGTGTAGATCCACACTCAAACTCAAATCAGTGAGGCAACTCTCTCAGATGCCAAAACCACATGCAACCCTCTAAGGGCAAAAATAGCAATGAAATCTGAGATCATTCAAGAATCCTGGGTCACAGGGAGCAAGGAAACTCTTCCAGGGCACCCAGGAGAGCTGTTTTCACCCCCAGATGCATAACGCAAAGGGAAATACATCGGGTTTGCAATCAGATAATGTGGACGTGAGTCCTATGGATGAACTAAATGAGCTCAGTTCAGTTTCTTACCACTCTGAATATCACATTCTGAGAGAGAAAATGCAGGTGATAATCATACTGATTTCCCAGGGTTATTTTTAGGATCTCATGAGTCAAAGTATAATCATAGATGGAAGATGCTAGCAGGGAACGCAGGACGGCTGGTACACCCTCATTCTCTTCATCCCATTTCTAAGACTCCTTTCAAATTGTTCAGACTCCAATTGTATGAAAGACATTACTTTCTTCCCTTGCTCATTTCTTTTATCATTTACTGGCATATGGGCAAAAAGAAACGTGGGCTTGTCAGCACACACAAATCTATTTCCTACCCCATTTTTTCTTGTTGAATCCAGTTAACTCTGCTCTTGAGTTTATTAATAATGTAATTAATGACACTTGTCTAAATACTTCATTTATCAGTACTTGTTTTATTGCCATGAAGAAACAGCCTTACCTTATTTTTATCTCCTTCTGAGAAGTGAAAAAATTTCAAGTAATCAAATGACGATAGTATGGTTCTGTATTCTAAGGAAATTACACCCCTCTCCCACGGAGCATGTAATTAGTCACCGATCTAAAGGTAACCAGGAGTAAGTGCTTTGGTTCATCCTCTTGAAGATTATCCGGTTCATAGTTTATTTAAAATTACATCTCTATCTGCCAGGAAATAATTCAATGACCTTTTATGCTTCATTCTTTTATTCAAGGCCATTCACAGTTGAGAATATATATTTTTAAATAAAAGGTTAGAAATTTGGATTGCAGTTGAAAGAATTAAAATCAGTTCAATATTTGAGAAAGAGAAAATGATTGCAAGCCGCTGATCTTTAGCAGGCAAAAACACAACTCCATTTCACAAACTTCCTTTCTACACTCCTGTTTAACTGTTAGGACCCAAAGGCTGAAATTCTACAGTGATTGAAAATCTGCATTCAGCTGCATATGTTGCCAGTCTCCTAAAATCAGTTCCTGATTATTTTTCTGAAAAGTTCAAGCTTCATACTTATTCTCTCATAGCACTTCTGTGGGAAAATAGAAATAGGCATCAATATGAACATTGCATAAATTTTACAAAGTCATTAAGATAGTGATACAATCACATGACCATTAGGGATTAGATCCCAACCCAATGCATGGGAAACTTTTGCTTTATGTTGCAGTCACCACGAATAGAACTTAAAGTACCTTAAATTTAAATTTACGCTTATCAATTACAGTTATGCAGAAGTATCTAAGAAGTGGTGTAAGCTACCAGGACATAACTAATGATAGGAGATTTGCAGATAAATTTAAAACTAGAGAACTGACAAGAAACACATTATGTACATTGTATTTTTTACACACCTGCAGCCACTCATCTACTCAATAGATATTCACTAAATGTCCCCTTTGTGCTAAGCATCGTTTTAGATTATTAAGACATGCTAATTAACAAATATTCCTGCCCTGAAAGAGCTCACATTTTACTAACTGGAGACATACAGTAAACAATGTAGATAATAAATAAAGTATATAGGACCTTGGAATTTTAAAAGTGCCATAAAAATTAAAATGAAGAGGGTCAATACTGTGGGATAACATGGGGAAGGACATTTGTATCTTTTATCATCTTTTATGCCAGAAAATGGCTAGTACTTACAAAATCATTAGTACAATTAGTATTTTTTTAAATATCCATGAGCTCTTAAAGTCCTAAACTGGCCATTTTTCTTAACATCCCTTAAAAGTATTCATCACTGGAATTAATAAAATACACAACTAAACAAATAGAGAAAGAGAAGCATATGTCTCTTAAATGTGATGGCATCTATTTAGTTCCAAAGGTGACGTTATGTTAGTCATATCAATGAAATTATGTTCTGACACTGTACACTGAAAACAGTTTTTGTAACTACACGGGGGAAAAATAGCTGTTGCTTTAACGCAGCTGTTGATCTTGTGTGGAACCAATTTATTTCAGTTGATATCATAAGTATGACAGGTTCAGTAATGTCCCCCACATAGTTACACAACCATGTTTACTGTGAGGTCACTGTCACATTCAGTGTAGAAGCACGTTGTTTTTACAGGTCTCTAATGATTCTGTTGTTACAAGAAAATAGATGTTGGTGACACCCAGAACACAGTAGTCCCCAGGGCAGTAGTCAAGGCACCTTGCATGGTCCCAATCTGTCTATAAACTGCATCTGTTTCTCATTTAGGACTCAGTTGAAGAAACATTACCTGAATGTCTACTAAATGCCATGGTTTTTGCAAGGAGTATTATGTTTAACAAATCATGCTTCTTATCCTCAAGGAGAGATCTCACAGGAGGGTTTGTAAAATGCATGAATACCTGCAAATTTAGAAGATGTCTATAACTGAAAGTATACACCAGATATTTTGAACTATATTCTGATTTGGCCATCATTCTTCAGCACATTCTGGATCTCAGAAACTTCCCTCTGAGCTTCTTGGGCCTATATATTTTATTTGCTGATTTTTCCCATTCTAAAGGACACTTGCAAATGTGAAATTTGCAGTCGTGAATCGGGACTGGAGAAGGGCTCTGCTCAGAGGCAAAGCAAGCAAGCAGGCAAGATACACCTTTGTAAATAACACCGGGAATGGTGTGGAAGTGTCTCAAAAAGAAAGAAAAGGTTTGGGAAAAGGCACCTGTCAGTGGCCTCGCAAGGGCCAGTGCATAGAGGCTCCTAATCGTCTGTGCCATGGACCTGGTCTCAGAATAATGTTTCCAAATGTATGAAGTAAATTAAATAGCATTACAAAGGAACCCAGTGAAACATAAACATGAATTTTAGTGTCATACAGGAATACATGTGCCTCTTTTATAGCACATTAAATCACAAGTGATCATCGTGTATCTAATAACACCTATAATTTTAAAGTAGTGTGGAATATAAATGAGATATTTTGAAATATCTGTAACTGTGATATGATATATAAACATCTGTGATTTCTATTGATGACAAAGTCACAGGTGCTGCTCATACAGTGGTTTTCTGCCTTCAATCATAATTGAAAGATATGCTACCTTTCACAGTCTTAACATATGTTATATTTTGGCGATTATAGAACACACCATTCACCTTCCTACCCTATAGCACAGACCTAACTCCTAATGCCAGCATCATTCAGCAATTTAATTTCCCAAGGCTTCACAAAAGCCACATCTTATCAACCGCACACATTTTGCACAGAAGAATAAACCTCATTATACCCTTCAAACTTCCCCGTCACCAGCATTACTGGGCCCACGATAATGTGCACTTGGATAAATCGTTCTATTTACTCCGTCTTGGGTCTGATAAATGCACCACCATTCACTGTCATTTTTGAAACCACAAAAATCATGTAGCTTTAATCATGACTGCAGCTTCCCAGAAACACAAAAAACACCGGTATATAGAACCAAGACGAGTCTATGAAGACATACCATCAAGCTCAGGTGATTTATAAAGTCGAGATGTTAAGGCGGAAGCAATTGTTTACCAACCGACAACAGCAGCAAAAAACACTTACAAGATGGGAAACTCCTGGAATTCTGTTGTCTGGGAGCAGACTGTCAAAGCGGGTGGGGAAAGAAAACAAAGCATGAAAACTGTGTCAACAAACACCGAACATCTATTGGAACGCAGACAGGCAGCCTGGCTCATCAGAGCACAAATCAAGGAAACAAAAATAATAAAAGACACGTGGTTTGATTCGTGTGTTGGTGTGGGACCGTGTGGTTTCTAGAGTCGCTTCCTCTCTGGCACCTACAACAAATATCTCTCATATGACAAACTGGAGCACTCACCCACTAAAAAGAAAGGATACATAATACGCTTTCAGAGGCCCCAGATCAGTGATTTTCAACCGTGTGCCATGGTACACTAAGGGGCCCTGAGAGGATCTTAGACATGCCAATTTAAAAATCATTAATTAGTTCTGAAAAAACTTTTGCACAGGAAATAGATGCATTTTTCTTCTTTTTTTTTTTTTTATTTGATCCATGTAATCTAAGTGTGCCGCGGAAGTTTAACTGCAGGTTCAAGTGTGCCGTGAGGTTAAAAATGGCTGGAAAATCCTGCTCTGGGTGTCGTCAGGGTGTTAGTGACCTTCAGATCAGGTGAACACAGCAGCTTCCTGGCCGACAGCCTCTCTGCTGGGCAGAAAATAGCCCCTTTGAATGCACAAATGAGAGAAAGAAGGTGCCTGTCAAGTGACCAGCGAGGGATGCCAATTTCTACGAGTCTAAGAAAAGAAGTGGGGAAAACAGTTGATGAGAAGTAGAGCCAGAGAGTCAGGCCCACGGTGTTTAGGAAAGGTGCCCTCCAGAGAGAGACGGTCACGGCTGCCTGATGGACCCTAGAACCCTCGGCTGTGGGAGATGGGGCAGACAGCTCAAAGTCCCCTGTACTCTGAGTGATTCTCACAAACAAAAAGCTATAGAATTTAAAAACCTCGTAATTAGCTTGGAAATTGTGAATATCACCTTACCCCATTTTCTCAAACCTGTGAGACTACCAGAGCCCAATGATGCCTCCCGGGGGCAGGAACTGAGATGGAATGTTCTATAATGAAAGTACAAATACAAAGTGTATCTGGCTTCCCCAGTTCTTATCAACAATCTTTGTTAGAAATTTCTAAAAATATGCTACACTTCTTTGTGCCTTCTTAAACTGTCTGATCACTTTATGCAATCATTTCAAGGAAAAAAGAAAAGTTGCAAGTCATGTAATAGGTGAGTCACAAAACCTGAATAAAGTTCACAGAAAATAAACATAGTAAAGATACTGTAAATAAATCTCAACACCCTCAAACTTATTACCTGGGAATTTTGATACCTGACACAGACAATGCTCATCTGGCTCCAAATTATACTATTAGTCCTTTTTTCTTTTCTCCTTTCAAACCTATTCTTTTCCTCTTACTATCCATTCCCTAGTGTTTTAGAACTGAAATAATTCTCTTCTGAGCCAAATTTCCTCTCAGATACATGCGCATTTATTGTGTATCTTAAGATTTCTGACTTGAGATTAATTTTTAATGTACGTGCACTTATGTGAAACATTCAGATTACAGCAATATTATAAACAAAGTGAAACAAAAAGAATGATAAACAGATGAGCTCATTAACCTGGATAGGGACCAATGAACTCTGTCTTATTACCCAAGACTGAACCTCACAGGACCTCTGTTCATGCTGGTTGTGTAGTTAACCATGAAGGGAGCCCACTCCAAGGCAGGGCCCAGCCATGGCAGTCCCTGCCCCCGGCACCTGCAGCCCAGCTGGTGACACCAGGGCAATTGACATCTTCTAGAAAAGGAAGCTCCCAAGAATGTCCTACCAGGCATACCTCATTTGGCATGTTTTTAAATCCATCTAAATAGTAAAAGAAATGAGCGGAATACTTCTAAAATGTAAATATGTGCTATCGCGCATTAGAAAAAATTAGATTTTTATTTCTTAAAAGGAAAAAGATAGTTTTGATTACAAATATAAAAATCACTATAGAGAATGTGCTAGGAATAGAAACAAATGAGTTGGAGGGGTGAGTGAGTCATGTGGTAGATTGTACTTCTTTTTTTTTTAATTTTTAAGTCATTTGTACATGGATCATGAATACATTTATGCCATTATGGGATTCAATGTGTTGTTTATTTGTACAAATTGGAGTACTTACATCCTACTAATCAACATAGCCTTCACCTCATTTACCCAATTACAGCATTAAGACATTTGTGTTCTACACCTGATAGATCCAGCTTGTACTTGCAATATGCTCCCTAGGTGTGGTCTCCCTACTAACCCTCCCTCTATCAACCCACCTGCTCCCTTCCGCTCTCCCTCCCCTTCCCTCCTTCATACTAGGGTATAGTTGTGATTCATTTTTCATATGAAAGTGTGAGTGATTATAAATTGGTTTCATAGTAGTACTGAGTAAATTAGGTATATGTTTTTCAATTCCTGAGCTACTTTACTAAGCAGAATATTCCTGATATACTTTACTAAGCAGAATATTTTTCCAGCTCCATCCATGTTTTTTGTTGTAGTTTGGCCAGAGCTGGGTTTGAACCTACTACCCTTGGTATATGGTGCTGGTGCCATACTCACAGAGCCACAGGCCCTGGACTACACTGAGCTCTCTTTCACTAAGGTGTCAGAAAACTCCTGGGGTGGAAGAAGGTGGACAAATGCATAGTTTAGGAGCGCAAAGCTGGAGCCAGCTCTTGGCACTAACATGATTTTGTGGGAAGAACTTGAAAAAGACTTTGGCTTCCTTCCCTGAATATCAGTTCTTTTCTGTAAAATTTTCAAAAAGTTTGTACAGGAATGTGTGCAGAAAGTATCTGGCATGATTCAGAAACTTGCAAAAAAATACCTCAGCTGTCCACATGAGATCACATATAATCTGATGTGCAAACATGTTAAATTAACACACTTTCTACTTGAATCATTGATTAAACAGTTTATGGAATGCTTTTTCTTCATTTGAGGTCTACAGGTCACTATGAAAGTTGGAACACAGACTGTGTTAAGGTCCATTATGTCCTTTGAAGAAACACGGTCAGCAGAGCCCTTTGGATTGACCGGCACAACTTTCAACTTGCTCAGCTCATCGGTGTTGCTGGAAGGGCTTCATTTGTTTCCGTGCACGTGGATTTTATGTTTCTGAATTTTTGTGTATCTCAAAACTTTCATAATGACCCATATATATAAAGTCAACCTTCCAAAAGTGTTGATGCTTTAGCAAAGATTGATAACATGTTAGAGTGAAAAGAACAGTGGAGTTGTTGCTGTTGTTAGCTGTCAAGTCATGTAATTTGGTTGCATCTCAGTTTCTTAAAAAACTCAAATTAATAAGACAAATGGGAATATGTTGTAAAACGTCAATTGCCATTTCGATTTGTCAACCGTCATAAGCACGGAATCCCCTCTGCTACACAGGAGCTACTGCACAATGGACAAACTAATTCCTCTCTGATTCTTCTCCAAAGTCTTGCATTTTGCTTTGAAGATTTTCTTTCCAACTTTAGTGTGTGTGAACTTGGAAAAGCAAGGTAGTCCAGATTTGATATTGTTAATCCAATGTTATTTCTCAGGGATCAGGTGCTTTGATCCTCTTAAAATATTTTCACAAATTCAAGGCTCAAGTGTGACAGGCTGTTTGGACAGAAAATCGGATGATTTTTATAGGTTTTCACTAGAGAATAAACAACACCAAATTCCTCTTTTGCAATGGCTTACTGTCACATTTGTAGACCCTCAGTGGAAGATGAAACATCAAATTTATGGCAAAACATGGCTACAATGACTCTTCATTGAGACGAAAAAAAAAGAAACACAAGAACTAAATGAAAAAAAAAAGGTGATCCTTAAAAGTTCAAGGGCCCTGGATTTCATGAAAATTATTTTGAAGTGTCTTGAAATCCTGAACAATTAAGTTTATATACTGACAAATCATCATTTTTGTAATGTTTCCGGTAATAATTTCTTGGAGGTCATAACATCTCTTTGAGATGTTTTTCCTTTATCATTGTAATCTGAAATTGCGAATATTCCTCTACATTCCAGGACAAAATGAAATTTAATGTTCTCCTTACTTTGATGAAATTCTGGCCAGCTTTTCGAAACAATTCCTCTATTCCTTTCATTCATAATAATTCTCTGCTACCCATACTGCTTCTTGTTTGTTTGTTATCCTTAGAGTACTACCTAAGAAAAGCAATAAGGTTTTTAAAAACACCTGATAATAAAACTACAGAAAAATGGGAGATTTTTAAATCTTTAGAAATTTCTATTAAGTGTCTATTGTGCTCTCTTTATATAATTCAAATTCTTTAAGAACAGGTTAGCTAGTTTAGAGGGATTTCCTTTCATTTCTTTCCTAACACCCATAATTAAATTTAAGGATGTTTTTTAATTAATTTACTATTCTCCATAGGACTTTTCACATCTAGATGGTCAGTGTATGAGGTGTCATTATACACAACAATTGGGGCAGCAGAGCCTAGCTGTCATCTTCCTTCCGTTTGCCTGACCTTTCAGAGAATAAGTGACTTCACACATAAATTACAAATAATCTTTTACAATTGAAATTGCTACACAAGTTACGGAAAGTTGCATGTTCAGAGTTTCTTGATTCAATATATGGCCCAGAAGACATATGGATTGTTCTTTTTTTCTTCTTGTAAGTTAAAAAGAAGTGATGTAAAACAATATACAGCAACTGCAGAATGAAATTGAATTATAAAATGTAAATTAGGCTTTATTAGCCCTTGATCATTCATTTTACTTCTGTATTTTTCTCCAATTTTATACATGCATAAAAATTGAAGGGCTGAGAAAAGTAGTTTGGAAAAACAGGATGTGTTCAAAATCTCTCCAGGGTGGTTATGTGCCTAATCTTGCTCATGGCTGCTTCTCAAATACCTGAGTGCTTTCTACAGAAAAAGAGCTCTCAGTGGTGTCTAATTATCTGAGATGACTATTACACATGGAAATTATGGGGAGCCTGCAACATTCATTTGCCAATTCAACAGCATTTATTTAAGTCCACCAGAAAAACCTTGAGACAGAATAAAAAAGAAAAGAAAAACCTTGTTTACATCAGGGTGATTCAATGACTGTGAGTGTCTGACGCCCGCTGTGGACTGCCTCTTAACGCTCGCCTCTCAGTTTAAGTGTAGATTTGGGGTTTGTTATTTTATATATATTTCTTAATTTTCTCTAGAGAAAACACTTTCAATCAGTCATTTCTAGGACTGCTGGCTGACCAGCTGTCTTAGCATTACTCTTACAATGACATAACACAATGAGATGTGACTGTTCAATGAATTATGTTTTTGTCTTCACAATATAGTTAAATTTTATTCATTTTACTGAATGTGCTTTAAAAAGTGAACCATCTGCCTATTTGCTTTTCAAGAACTCAGTTACAATGTGACATTTTCATATCTTAATCTATCTTCCTGTTATTTTGTTTTTTCTTTTGCATTCCATCCTTAAGTTTTCTCTCTAGAAAGGAAAGATGTGGAGGTCGTGGAAATGTACTAAGTATTTTATTAAGTATCAGCTGAGTCGTCAATAACAAATTTGTCCTTTCATGCTTAAACAAATTTAAGACTATTTTTTGTCATCATATATTATTTTTCCAAAAATGGTTGTATCTCTTCTCTTTATTGGGTATCTCAATGGATGTCCTAAATTTGCTGTCAGATAAAACAGGCTTGGTGCCTACACTTTAAAACTTCAGTGGAAGAGGGAGCAGCACTAAGTAAATACTCAGATACTCAGCTCATAACTAGCGAGTGTTATGAAACAGAAAAAAAATAGTGGTAATAAAAGGGAGAATAAAAGTGTGGAAATAACATATAAAAGGAACCAATCCGGGACTTGAAAAATAAGTTAGGTAGTCCAACAACGAAGAATGGGAAAAAAGACCAGCCTGTGAGAACACAGGTGGGGGACAGGTGGCCTTGGATTTCTTCTGCATTTGTGGCAGACGGGATTCCCTCCACCAAAGATGTCCATGGTGGGCAAGGATCCCCAGAACCTGTAATTACACACCTTTACCTGGGCAAAAGGACTTCACGGACGTGAGAGGTAAGGATTTTGGAATAGTTTATCTGGGATTACCTCGGTGGGCTGTATATTATCATATGGTTCCTGAAAGTGGAGACTATTGTGGCTGTGGTGAGAGAGATGCAGCTCTTGCGCAGAGCCCAGGGAGACTCCTGTGGGGATTTTTTTTATTATTATTAAATCATAGTTGTGTACAGTTGTGCAATCAAGGGGTACAATGTGCTGGTTTCATACACAATCTGAACTATTTTCATCAAACTGATGAGCATAGCCTTAATGGCATTTTCTTAGTTATTATATGAAGACATTTGTATTCTGCATTTAGTAAGTTTCACCTGTACCCTT
>CAUYON010008962.1:0-12702 GCA_963573935.1 Arctocebus calabarensis
GACCACAGAGCATAGATTCTTACCTTTTCCAGACACACAGGGCTTGTCTTCCTTACTCTCAGGGAGGGAAAATGTAAAGAAGACTGCAGCTCATGAAAACCTTTGGAAAGACGCACCAGTACCATGCTGTTTTGATCACTATTGATTTATAGTAGAGTCTCAGGTCTGGTAGTGTGATTTCTCCTGCTTTGTTTTTATTTCTGAGTAATTTCTTGGCTAGTCGAGGTTTTTTCTGATTCCATATAAAACAAAGTATTATTTTTTCAAGATCTTTAAAATATGACAATGGAGCTTTGGTAGGAATTGCATTAAAATTATATATTGCTTTGGGTAGTATAGATATGTTAACAATGTTGATTCTTCCCAGCCATGAGCATGGTATATTTTAACATTTTCAGCTATTTCTTTTCTTAAAGTTTCATAGTTCTCTTTATAGAGATCTTTCACACCTTTGTTAGGTAAACTCCCAAATATTTCATCTTCTTTGGCACTACTGTGAAAGGAATAGTCCTTGACTGTTTTTTTGGTTTGGCTATTGTTGGTATATATAAAGGCTACAGATTTATGGGTGTTGGTGGTGCATCTTAGAAAGGTACAGGCGAAACTTACTAAATGCAGAATACACATGTATTCATACAATAACTAAGAAAATGCCATTAAGGGTATGTTAAACAGTTTGATGAAAACATTTCCGATTGTATATGAAGCCAGCACATTGTGCCCCTTGATTGCACTAATGTACGCAGCTATGATTTAATTAAAAAAACAAAAGAAAAAAGAAAACCTTTGGAAAGAAGTCTCATAACAAAGCATACGAGTAGTTCCCAGTACCCAATAAGGAAGACCATCTTTAGAGTCTTCCATTTGGTCCAAGACTCCCCTACCTTCCCCCAGACAACTCCATGTTTCACACTGACAGAAACTAGAGCTTGTTGTCTCAGCCCACCAGCTGGGCTGGTTGCTGCCAAAAACCATCCTTAGAGTTGATATTTTCAGAAGAAATAAAAAGAAATGACAAAGTAGTGATGATGTTTTGAGTGGCTTTGAAGGTTTTTTAGTTTGAGGGTTGTTTTTTTTTTGTTTGTTTGTTTTGTTTTTGCATTGCTCTAGAAATCCAGAAAGCCTGGCTAACTTGTATTCTTCTGGAAAATATATTTGTCCTTACCCAAAAATCAGCAGAGTTCTCAATGGGTTTGAGTTGATGCCACTGCCATGTGTGGGGCTAAGTGAGAATAGATCTTTGCTATGGATAGGTGAACCTTTGACAGACCGACACACAGACGGAGCTCCACATCCAGCGCTCTGTGCCTCTCAGATCTTGGGGGAGGTAGAGGAGGAGGAGAAATTGAATGTGCCTGGGATAGGCAATGTTATGGAACACCGGTCAGAGATGATGCCTTCATAGGGTGGAGCTGTTTGGTAGAGTGACTGGGGAGTATTGGCTTAGTTCACTTGGGAACTATTTTTGCTATAACAAAAATACCAAAATGTATTTGGTTAGACTGGTTATAAATACCAAAAATATATTTCTCACATTTCTGGAGGTCAGGAAATCCAAGATCAAGGTGCCAATGGATTTGGTGTCTGGTGAGGGCCAGCTTTCTGGGTTGAGCAGATGGGCACAGCTGTCTTGGCTCTTCCTGAATGGAGCAAAGAGAACATAAATCCTGAAGAGGGCCATCTCCACCACTGGGGTGGCTTTTACTCTCAAAGGAGTAAAAGTTGAGTGTCTAAGTGGCCTTGTTTTATTATATTTTGGGACTTTTTTGGAGGAACTTCTCCTACCCTTCGAGTTGTAAGTAGTGTTTGACAAGGATCTCTGTGAGGAATGACTTTTCCCCATTGGGTAGATACTTGCATTGACATTCTCAACCTCTGTTTCACCTTCCTGATAACTGAAGAGGTTGGAGGGCCAATTTGATGCTGTCAGAACTTGAAAGAAAGAAGTAAGGCAGAGGCGATCTCCTTGACTTCCAGTTGTCACTACTGCTGAGTGGGGTTGTATTTTTCTTACAACATGTTGCCATGTTTATTGTTCAGGGTCTCAGCACTAGCTTCTTGACCTGACTTCCTGACCCTGAACTGCAGCTTCAAGTATCCCCATTCCAGATTCCTGCTTTCCAGTGGTTTTCATGGTGGTGGCTCCCACTCAAGACCTACCAAGTATCAAGGGCCCCCTCAGAAGTGGTAGTTCCCCTGATAGGTCAGTTCTGCATTTCTTAGAATGCATCCAAGAGGCCTGGAATAGAACTGCTCTTTCTGCTTTTACAACTACTTTGTAAGCATGCGATTATTTATAATAAATCCTATCCTGCTTAAAATAGCTAGAGTGATTTCTTTTTCCTGTGCTTAAACTGATTGAAAAATACTTTTGTCATCTGAAGTCCATCATCTTAAAGTCTTTCTTCTGGAACTCAAAGCCATTAGCTTACCAATGTCTCCTACTTACACATAAATTGAAAGAATGCTAAGAAGTGCAGAATTTCAGGTGGTAGCCAAGCCCCAGAGCTAGTATGCTTCCTTGGGACCTGTTCCCTTGACTTGTGAATTGATTCTCTTTCTGGCATTCCTACCTTTCTACTAGACTGTCCGTACCTTAAAGGTGGAGTATAGATGGTGACAGACTCCAAAGTTCAGGACCATCCTCCACACATGCTTCCACAGATATACAAAGAGTCTGGAGCATCCAAGCCTGTGGCCCAGGGGGTTCACAAGCTACTCTGCTCTCCCCTCTGCACAGACTGTGTGTAGCTCCACTCCAAGTATGAGAAGGATCTTTCCCGGCAAGACAAAGCCATTCAATCAATTAAGGAGCGAGCATTCAATCTTCATTTCTACCTGAAGACAAAGCTCCCAGTTTCTTGGAACACTTGAAAATACTAACAATGAGCACGAAAGTTTCACTGTCTTGGGGAATCAGTGGGAGTTGCAGGCCAGGCTCTGCCATCTAGAAGGAATGTCACCTTGAATATGACATTCAATCTCTATGGGCTCAGTTTCCTTCTTTGTATAATAACATGGAACTATTGCCCTGCAGTTAGCACAAAGATAAATAAATTTGTCTCTGTCTTCTAGAATTGCAGCTTCTCTCTATCCAATCCATCCTATAAGTATGTAATCAATCAAGAGGTCGGACTCGTACAACACATAAGAGTTGGAAGGGACCAGCATGGCAACTCTGCCAGGCAATAAATATTTGCAAACTAATAAACTAATCATTGAAAATGTAATTTAATAATTTTACAACCCCCTATGAAACCCAGAAACTTGGAGGCAACTTGCCAAAGTCACATAATTACTCAGTGACAGGACCAGGCACCAACACAGAGTCCTCCCTCCCCGATCGGTATCCCCTGCTCCAAACACATTGTATAAAGCCATCACATTTTCCAAAAATTGATATATAGGCAAAATGATTATTGATTTACTGATTAATGAAAAGTAAATCATAAATTATATGCGAATACTAATTTCTCAGCATCTGAGACCCATTTTACATGGAGTAGGAATTCAGATTTCCTACTGAAAATCACTTTAGGGACCAAGGATTACAGAGCTTATTTCCCAAAAATAAATGTTCTTCTAACCCTAAGTAAGATGCTGAGCATGAAGCAATGGGGAAAAGATTGGAGACTGGACTGTGGAGGGGAGGAGAAGAGGCCTTTTGTGCTATTATGCTCTCTGACAGTTCTTGAGAAACTTTCTCCTTTTGGGAAGTGAGAAGAGTGAATCTGAGATCTGGACTAGGACATCCTTAGTGATACAAAAATATTATGCATCGGCAACCTGAACTGCCGTGATTCACACCAGAAAGTCCCATTACAAGCAGCTCAGCAAACACTCTCAGGGAGGACCGGCCAGGCTCAGAGAGGGGGAAATTCTACAGCAAACTGCCATGGATTTAAGTGAAAACAGTCCAGAAGTTTAGGAATCACAGAATCATGGGACTGCCTTACTTTTCTGGTCTGTGCTTCATATAACTCTTCTCCCTGCAACTCCCAAGGCAGATCCTTCCTGTGGATGAATTAGGCTGAGTGAAGAGAACAGGATTCTTGCTCATAATTTTTTCAGCATATCTGGTTGATTTATCTGTTGATACCACTGTGTTATGGCAGTTAAAACACTGCAACATTAGAACAAGCTGGAACAGCCTCCGCGCATCCATAAAAGCCATATGAAGCCCACATGTAGGAGGTGGGAGAACTGGTCCTGATAAGAAAATAGATGCAAACATTTGCAATCCTTTGCTTAAAGCTGAAGTACACAGAGTGCTTGGCTGTGGCACTGTAAACACTGCTGTGGAATTTAGGAAGCAACACCTTGGAGAATCTTTGAGTCCAGACGGTTCTGCGTTCAGACAGGTGAATGGCCAGGGTGAATGGGATAAACATCTTTCACGCTCGTCTTAGGAGGGATCTTATTAACCCAGAAGAAATTTCTCACATTCCTCAGTTTTGTTCCCACCCTCTTTGAATCTGTGCCTTTTAGATCTTGCAGGGAGGAATTGGAGCCTTTTAATCACCCTCTGGCAAAAAAAAAAACCCTGAATTTTTCATTCTTAGGAGATAGCTCGAGTGGATCTTGTGTTATAAGGCCTGGCTTGAAGCTAGAATCTATGAGTTCCTTGGTGTTTCAAACTTGGGTACAAATCTAAACCTCTCTTCAGATTCCTCATCTGCAAAATAATTGTAATAATCACTCACAGACTTCAAGGAAGGGAACAGGGAAATGTTTCTACAACTCAACAGGGAAGCTGTGAATCACAGCTCAAAGTGCTTGAAACTTGTGAAATATATAAACTCTTTCTTATAGGAAAAAAAAAAGAAAATCCTTAGAGAACCCCAGAAAGTGACCTCAAACATGAGACACAGTCTCCACTTTGAGATCCACAAACTGAAGCAAGGTCTGTCTTATTTTACGTATTAAAAAGAAATCTTTCAAACTCCAAATATAAACTAACATTTTTTGAAGTAGCTATTCATGTATCATGGGTTAAATGAGTTTATTTGAAAGATTATTGTTAAAAAAAATGCAAAATTTTTGAAACGGTGTCACCCTCGGATCTTTGAGAATCATTGGCAAAGCAGTTAAGAAGCCAGACACAGAAATCGTAATTTTAATCCTGGCTTTGCCATTTACTAGCTGTGTGTTTTGGCATTGGGGAACATAATCTCTCTAAAACCTCAATTTCCCACTCAAGATTACCGTGCCCCAAAGTACCAATTAAAGGTGAGAAAACCTCTTAGAATCATACTCTGTGAACAAAATCATGAGATGAAGAAATTCAAGTCCAGGGGTCTCAAGACAGAAGGTCCGATCTGCCTGTGTAAGCTTGGGCAGAGCCCTCACCCTCCCTGAGTCTCAGTTTCCTCTCTGAGGAAATCAGGTGATAATCTAACAAGCTAATCTACCTTGCAGAACTGCCAGGAGGATCAAGGTGTTTATGTGAAGGAGGCTGCCCAGCAAACAGGGGAGCACCATTCAGAATAAAAACTTCTCCTGGAAACAGGATGCTTAACACTGCTCAAGGCTTAGAAACCACCACCCCTATCTGGCAAATCGAATCCATCTTGAGGTTAGAGCTCTGGTTTATGATGCTCTGCTTCTCGTGCCAGAAATGAGCTCAGCCGAAAGTGCCATTAACTACCCGCTGCTGGGGTGAGTTCGCTGTCAAGATCCTTTTTATCAGTCAGCTGGCTGTGAAAAGCTGGATAAGTACTTAACTACAACCATTACCCAGAGAGCCCAGGGGTGCTGCTTCCCTAGGCTCTAGCAAAGCTCACCCCTCTCTGGACCAGGGGCAGGATGCCGATAAAGTCATAAATGAATCCTCTTCTCCCTTGTTGGTCATCCTGTAAACCACTGCGCATAGAAGAAATACACAAGAAGGGAGGGCTTTCCTACATGGGTTACTGGCTCCTTGTCTAGCCTATAACCTCTGCCACAGAGGCGCATTGTGGTGAGGAGTAGGGCTCACAGAGGACAGCCCAGAGCACTCTCTTTGCAATTTTTTAGAAATGACTGGGACACACATCTGATGATAATCTGCTAATATTTCAGCCCGTGTTCATTAAGTTATCTCTTATAGTCCAGGAGCTGGGCCAGGGCTTTCATACACATTATCTCTGTCCCATCTTCACAGTCATCCTGAAATGTTAGAATTATTATCCCCACTTCATAGCCAGGGGTGGAGAAGAAGGGTCTCCATTGTAGACCCTTCCAAGTATCATGCTTCGGGGTCTAATCATCTGTTCTGGCTTTTACCGTTGTGACTATGGATACTTAGAGGGCCCCATAGATAGCAAAAGGATGATTGCAGTACCACCCCAAACAACTGTGTGTCCTTGAACTCTTGCCTTAACCTGCTCTGAGCCACAGCTTCCTCCTATCTAACTTCTGCTTACCTATAATGTGGTTATGCATAATAGGGTTTAACTGAGATAATACAGTAGAGCCTCCTTAGTTGACTACCTCCCTACACTGACCACCTCCTTAAGTTGACCTAATTTTCATAGACTGAACATGCATCACATGTGCATATCAGTACAGTAGGCCTGGTTCCTGATGTTGACCAGTTTGTTACACTCCCTTGGGTGGTCAACTTACAGAGGTTCCACTGTACACGTATTCTCTGTACCTTTTGAGACATTGAACAGCTGGGAAGATTGTTACTAAAATCATGGAAAACATGGTAAGCTCTTCACTCAAACTCTAATTTATCTTCTTAAAGAAGCAGGCACCCCATTGATGGTGGGGTAGAACTTTCAGTGATGCCTAATATGTAGGCAGTTTCTGGAGTCCAGCTTGCCCATATCCACTTGTCTAATACAGGACAAAGTTGTGTCCAAAATGTAATAATGGTCTACGATCATCATGTGGGTTAATGATGTGGAGTTCATCTGTTTGTCTGGCCGGTGTGCCATCCAGCCTGTTCAATTTGGGGTGCTAGCTCTTTGGATCTGAATCTCTTTTTCTCCAAAATAGAACCAGGAATAGCTGCTATAAACATTAAGTAAGAGACAGTATGTGAATCGTGCCTAGCCCTCGGGGGAATTCCACGGGTGTTTGCTCCACCACGCATTCGTCCTAAAAGCTTCACTAGGTTTGCACGTGCTCGCGCAGTTGCTGTGCACAAGGCAGTTTCATAGGGGAAAAGAACAACGGGGCTCCCCTTTGTGTGGGTGGATCTGAGGGAAAGGCTACAGCAGCAGCAATGCTGCTGGAAGAAATATTTTCTCCTGAGAAAGGAATTGAGACAACCATCACTAGTTGGTATTCTGTATCTAACTCCCAGAGTAGAAGAAGCCCAAGAACACTGCCCACTTTACAAGCTGCTTGGATACCAGCTCT
The DNA here is from genome assembly GCA_963573935.1 of Arctocebus calabarensis. Lineage (NCBI taxonomy): Eukaryota > Metazoa > Chordata > Mammalia > Primates > Lorisidae > Arctocebus > Arctocebus calabarensis. Next base: position 7,351 of record CAUYON010008962.1, read on the forward strand.
GTCTGCAATCTACAACCAAGTTTTAGACAGAATGTGTCTTGGTCTGTTTGAGCTGCTGTAGCAAAATATATCAGACTGAGTGTTTTATAAATAACAGAAATCATTTCCCATAGTTCTGGAGACCAGAAAGTCCAAGCATGATCAGGTTCTGCTAAGGCCCCACTTCCTGGTTCCCAGATCATGGCACCTTCTGTCTGTGTCTTTACATGGCAGAAGAGACAAATGAGTTCCTTTCAACTTCTTTTATAAGGGCATTAATCCCAATCATAAACATTCCACTAGCATGATAAAAGCACTTCCCAAGAGGCCTCACCTTCTGTTACCATCACCTTGGAGGTGAGGATTTTAACGTATGAATTTGGGGGGACAAAGGCATACAGATTATAGCAGATGAGTACACAATGGTATTTTCTGAAAGAATTTTTCTATTTTTAGGAGCTTCTACCTTGTTGTAGAACTGGGCCTCACTGTTTGGCCCATTGTGCTAGTAGTAATTGGCTTCTGTCAACTGTCCTCTGTCCCAGGGATGGAGCAGACAAATGCTCCAGCTGGACAAATCAGCCAACCTACGTAAGTGATAGTCATTAAATCCAGGGAGAGCTTCTCCTTGGGGGCTTGGTAAAGCTATATTTGCATCTCTGTTCATATACTCTTCTTGATTTCCAACCAAATTATGAGTTTAAAAGGCAGGGAAAATTTAATTCATGTAAAGAGCACAACTGTACTTTCTGATCCTCAGAAGACTGTAACTGTGATTCCAAATTCCACAAGTTCCTCTTAGGACTCTGCATTGGGCTCACTCAAATTTTTGAACAAAAAATTATAGGGTAAAAAAATATATATACCAAGGGGGTCTTAAAAGGAGAATAACATGCTATAAGGCAATAGATAAAAAACAACAAAAAAAAACTTAAACAGAGGAGATGAAAAAAGAGGCTGAAGCCTTGGAAATGGGGTAAAATTTGGAAGTGTAGAAATAGAAGGGAAATTCATTCTAGGTCAATGTGATAACATAAGCAAAAACATGGAGGCAGAACACATAAAGGATTTTACAGAATAAGGAATTCGATGTATATGGATGATAAAGTACATCCTACATACACTTGACCTTCTTACCCTGTCTTTGTCCATTTATGGTAGAGGTCTGATGGAGACCCATACCATGGCAAACTTCTGGTGCTCACTCCTATTGACCTTTCTTTTTCTTCTGGGCACAAGGAAGGATTCTATTTCCCCACCACCCCTGTCGCTAGGCAAGGCCACTTGATTAAGTCCAGCCAATGCATTGTGTATAGCAGCGGTTAAGTGTCACTTCCTGGCCAAAGCAATTGACGGTCCATAATCCCCCGGATCTCTTCCGCTGGCTTGTCAACTGAAAAGGTTGTGTTTTCCAAATAGTTTAGCTATAGGAGTGTGAGGTTGCTCACACACGGATCATTGAATCATTACAAGGAGAGCCAGTGGCTTAGAAAGTCCCCTAGAAAGTTCCCTAGATCTTTAGCAAACTTTTCATAAGAGAAAATAAATCTATGGTATTAAGCCATTTTAGAAATGTTAGTTATGACAGCATGAATTAGTTTGTAATAATACAAAGAGTTGCTAAAAAGTGACCCAGAGTCTTATAAAAAACCACCCTTCACCTAATATGTTTACTTATTCCTCTCAGGATACCAATCATAAGTACCCTTGGAAAGAGACAGCTATTCCATTAGCACCTCCTAGCTCTAGGCAGGATCTGTTGAAAATAACATCACCACTGAAACCTTTGTAACTTAATTTTAAAGCAGTGATGAAGAAAGATATTGTTGACGATCTCCAAAACTACACTGAGATTTGGATAAATTGAACCATGACCTCATGGCAGCTTTGCATACTAATAATTACTACCACTTAGTAAATTACTGAGATTCCAACATGTTAGTGGACCCCTTACAACTTCAACCTTACACCTAATCCTGAAGCATTTGGATTTTTATCTCTAATTTACAGATAAGAAAACAGGCCCAGAGAAGGGACATGACTTGTTTAATTTCACCTAAGTCAGTTAGAGGAGAATTAAAATTCAAACCCAGATATGTCTGCCTCTACAAACAAGCTCTTCTTTCAAAGCTCACAGGAAGAATAGGTAAAAATAGAATCTTAGCTAGAATTGTTCACTTTAACAAAGGAAAAAAAGCAGTATGGTAGAGCTGGATAGTGCTCACTCAATATCCATTTCCTCGCTTACCTGTCTCCCCAGCAATTAGTCTTGGGCACATGACTTGTTTTGGCCAAGCAACTGTGAGCAGAAGCAGACATGTGTTATCTACAGGTGGACGTTGCTAAAAGTTAGTGTATTTGTGTCCTCTCTGCCCCTGCTTACCTGGGAAAACACATAATCCAGTTGGCATGGGTACAAGATGGACAAGGACCTCTAGAACTTCGTGATAGTTTATGTAAAAAATAAGCCCTATTGTGTTAAGCAAGGCACAACTGGATTTTAGAGACTTGGTTTTGCTTTTGTTTTTCTTATTGGATCACAGGTTAACAGAACTGAATTAATTCTACTGATGCATGACACATCTTGATTGGTCCTTACATGACTCATTTTAATTTATTTAATTAGCCACTGAGTTAGTTATATTTTTTAAATGTGTACATTCATGAAGTTGTCCCTAAGAACTGTGACCTTGAACTGTAACCTTCATCTCTCTACATGGCTTACCCACCAATTCCTTTCTGTCATCCCTCACATATAGTCACCCCTCACATACAGTCACTCTCAACCTAAATCTTGTATTCTCATTCTCATGTTTTCCTTAATATATGGTTTTATTGCATCTATGCATATTCCTAAAAGGTTATGTATGTATTAAATTTTATTTTAAAATTTATAAAAAATAATGATGCCCCAATAAATCGATTTAAATCTAATTATTTTTATTTAACATTAATTTACTAAAATTTATCCATACTGTTAAATGTTGCGGCATTTTATTTATTTATATATTTATATTAAATCATAGCTGTGTACATTAGTGCAATCATGGGGTACAATGTGCTGGTTGTATATACAATTTGAAATATTTTTATCAAAATGGTTAACATAGCCTTCATGACATTTTCTTAGTTATTGTGTTTAGACATATTCTACACCTAGTAAATTTCACACGTACCCTTGTAAAATGCACCATAGGTATGGTCCCACCAATTACTCTCCCCCCACCTATCCTCACTTCTCTCCTCACCTCTCTCTCCCCTTTCCCTTTCTTCTTGGGCTATAATTGGGTTATAGCTTTCATAAGAAATCTATAAACTGGTTTCATAGTAAGGCTGAGTACTTTGGATACTTTTTCTTCCATTCTTGAAATAATTTGCTAAGAAGAATATGCTCCAGCTCCATCCATGTGAACATGTAAGAGGTAAAGTCTCCATCTATCTTTAAGGCTACATAATATTCCATGGTGTACATAAATTCATTTGTGAGTGGATAGGCACTTGGGCTTCTTCCATGACCTAGCAATTATGAATTGGGCTGCAATAAAAATTCTGGTACAGATATCTTTGTCATAATGTGATTTTTGATCTTCTGGATGTATTCCTAGTAGAGGAATTATAGGAGCAAATGGCAGGCCTATTTTTTAGATCTCTAAGTGTTCTCCAAACATTATTCCAAGAGGAATGTATTAGTTTGCATTCCCACCAACAGTGTACAAGTGTTCCCTTTTCTCCACATCCATGCCAACGTCTCTGATTTTGGGATTTTGTGATGTGGGCTAATCTTACTGGAGTTAGATGGTATCTCAAAGTAATTTTGATTTGCATTTCTCTGATGATTAAGGATGGCGAGCATTTTTTCATGTGTCTGTAGGCCATGTGCCTATCTTCTTCAGAGAAATTTCTCTTCAAGTCCCTTGCCCACCCTCAGATGGGATCACTTGTTCTTTTCTTGCTAATATGTGTGAGTTCTCTGTGGATTCTGGTTATTAAATCTTTGTCAGAGACATAACCTGCAAATATCTTCTCCCATTCTGAGGGCTGTCTGCTTGCTTTAAGTTTAGTGTGTTCTTGGCTGTTCAGAAGCTTTTTAGTTTGATCATGTCCCAGTAGTGTATTTTTGATAACTGCTTCAATTGCCCTGGGGGGTCCTCCTCATAAAATATTTGCCCAGGCGGATTTCTTCAAGAGTTTTTCCAGCATTTTCATGTCTTAAGTTTAAATCTTTAATCCAATGAGAGTCTATCTTAGTTACTGGTGAAAGGTGTGGGTCCAGTTTCAGTCTTCTACAGGTCGCCAGCCAGTTCACCCAGCACCATTTGTTAAATAGGGAATCTTTTCCCCACTGAATGTTTTTAATTGGCTTGTCAAAGATCAAATAACAATAAGTAGCTGGGTTCATCTCTTGGTTCTCTATTCTGTTCCAAACATCTACCTCTCTGTTTTTGTGCCAGTACCATGCTGTTTTAATCACTATTGATTTATAGTATAGTCTGAGGTCTAGTAGCATGATTCCTCCTGTTTTGTTTTTATTTCTGAGTAATATCTTGGCTATTCAAGATTTTTTCTGATTCTATATAAAATGAAGTATTATTTTTTCAAGATCTGTAAAGTATGACAGTGGAGCTTTAATAGGGATTGCATTAAAATTGTATATTACTTTGGGTAGTACAGACATTTTAACAATGTTGATTCTTCCTGGCCATGAGCATGGTATGTTTTTCCATTTGTTAACATCTTTAGCTACTTCTTTTCTTAGAGTTTCATAGTTCTCTATAGAGATCTTTCACGTCCTTTGTTAAGTAAACTCCCAAATATTTCATCTTCTTTGGCACTACTATGAATGGAATAGAGTCCTTCACTGTTTTCTTAGCTATATATTGTTGGTATATATAAAGGCTACAGATTTATGAGTGTTGATTTTGTAACTTGAGACATTGCTGTACTCCTTGATCTCTTCTAAGAGTTTTGTAGTGGAATCCCTGATGTTTTCCAGATATATAATCACATCATCTGTGAAGAGTGATAGTTTGATCTCTTCTGACCCTATTTGGATACCCTTGATAACCTTTTCTTTCCTATTTGTGATGGCTAAGACTTCTATTACAATGTTAAAGAGCAGTGGAGACAATGGGCAATCTTGCCTCATTCCTCATCTGAGTGGAAATTATTTCAATTTAACTCCATTCAATATGATATTGGCTGTGGGTTTGCTATAGATGGCCTCTATCAGTTTAAGAAATGTCCCTTCTATACCAATTTTCTTAAGTGTTCTGATCATGAAAGGATGCTGGATATTATCAAAAGCTTTTTCTGCATCAATTGAGAGAATCATATAGTCTTTGTTTTTAAATTTGTTTATGTGATGAATTATAT
>CAUYON010008964.1:0-36907 GCA_963573935.1 Arctocebus calabarensis
ATCCTCTCAATAGATGCAGAAAAACCATTTGATAAAATCCAGCATCCTTTTCTAATTAGAACACTGAAGAGTATAGGCCTACTTGGCACATTTCTGAAACTGATTGAAGCTATCTGCGACAAACCCACAACTAATATTTTACTGAATGGAGTAAAACTGAAAGCTTTTCCTTTTAGAACTGGAACCAGACAAGGTTGTCATTGTCACCATTATTATTTAAAGTAGTGCTGGAAGTGCTAGCTAATACAATTAGGCAAGACAAGGAAATAAAGGGCATCCAAATGGGAGCAGAGGTGGTCCAACTCTCCCTCTTTGCTGACGATATGATCTTACACTTAGAGAACGCCAAAGACTCAACCACAAGACTCCTGGAAGTAAACAAAAAATACAGTAATGTCTCAGGATATAAAATCAATGTCCACAAGTCAGTAGCCTTTGTATACAGCAATAACAGTCAAGATGAGAGGCTAATTAAGGACACAACTCCCTTCACCATAGCTTCAAAAAAAAATGAATATCTATGAATATACCTAACACAGGAGGTGAAGGACCTCTATAAAGAAAATTATGAAATCCTAAGAAAGAAAACAGCAGAGGATATAAATAAATGGAAGAACATACCATGCTCATGACTGGGAAGAATCAACATTCTTAAAATGTCTATACTTCCCAAAGCAATCTACCTATTTAATGCCATCACTATTAAGATAGCAACATTGTACTTTAAGGATTAGGAAAAAATGATTCTGCGTTTTATATGGAACCAGACAAAACCCCGTGTAGCTAAGGCAGTTCTTAGTTATAAAAACAAAGGTAGGGGGATCACCATAGCAGATTTTAGGCTGTACTGCAAAACCATAGTGGTCAAGACAGCATGGTACTGGCACAAAAATAGAGGCATAGACATTTGGAATCGAATAGAAAAACCAGGAAATGAAACTTACAACTTACAACCATCTAATCTTCGATAAACCAATCAAGAACATGCCTTGGGAGAAAGATTCCTTATTCAATAAATGGTGCTGGGAGAACTGGATATCCTCATGTAAAAGACTGAAACTGGACCCTCACCTTTCTCCACTCACAAAAATTGATTCAAGATGGATAAAGGAGTTAAATTTAAGGCACAAAACAATAAAAATCATGAAAGAAAGCATGGGAAAAACACTGGAAGATATCAGCCTGGGGAAAGACTTCATGAAGAAGACTGTCATGGCAATCGCAACAACAACAAAAATAAACAAATGAGACTTAATTAAACTCAAAATCTTGTGTACAGCAAAGGAGACAACAACCAAAGCAAATAGACAACCTACACAATGGGAATTGATAATTTCATATTTTGAATCAGACAAAAAACTTGATAAGTAGGATCTATAGAGAACTCAAATAAATCCACATGAAAAAAGCCAACAATCCCATATATCAATGGGCAAGAGACATGAAAAGAAACTTCTCTAAAGAAGACAGATGAATGGGACACTTTTACACTGCTATTGAGACTGCAAACTAATGCAACCTTTTTGGAAGGAAGTATGGAGAACCCTCAAAGAACTCAAGCTATACCTCCCATTTGATCCTGCCATCCCATACTGGGCATCTACCCAGAAGGAAAAAATCCTTTTATTATAAAGACACTTGCACTAGACTGTTTATTGCAGCTCAATTCACAATCACCAAAATGTGGGAACAGCTTAAATGCCCCCCAACCTGGGAATGGATTAACAAGCTGTGGTATATGCACACTATGGAATACTATTCAGCCATTAAAACAGATGGAGACTTTCCAGCCTTTGTATTAACCTGGATGGAAGTGGAACACATTATTCTTAGTAAAGTATCACAAGAATGGAGAAGCATGAATCCTAATGTACTCAATTTTGATATGAGGACAATTAATGACAGTTAATGACATGGTGGGGGTGGGGAAAGAGGATAGCAGAGAGAGAAAGAATGAGGAAGGGGTGGGGAAAAAAAAGCAGAGAGAAGGAAGGAGCAAAGGGTGTGGGGTCTTGGTGTGTGACACACCTTTTGGGGGCAAAACATGATAGTAAGAGGAACTTTACCTAACAAATGCAATTAGTGTAACCTGGTTTCTTATACCCTCAATGAATCCCCAACAATTAAAACAAAAACAAAAAATGGTGCTGAAGGAGCTCACCGATGAACAATAGGAAAAGAGAGTCAAATTTTGCCAAGACCTTGTTCAGAGACAAGATGATGTTTTGATCCATGTTAACACTAGGATGAAACATTGGTGCATCAATGCAACTCTGAAACAAAGTGTCAAAGTGTACAGTGGAAGTTAGCCAATTCTCCATGACAAAAACCGTTCCATCAGTCTGAACCAAGAATCAAAACAATGTTGCTAACCTTTTTTGATATCAGAGGGATTGTTAGTTATGAATTTGTATCAACTAGACAAAGAGTTAACAAAGTTTACTATTTGACAGTAGCTAAAATGGTTGCATGAAAAAGTTAAATAAAAGTGACCTGGCTTGGCACCCATAGATTAGTGAGTAGGGCGCCAGCCACATATGCTAAGGCTGGCAGTTTACAGGTCTACTAAACAACAATGACAACTGCAACCAAAAAATAGCCGGGCAATGCAGCAGGTGACTGTAGTCACAGCTACTTTGGAGGCTGAGGCAAGAGAATTGCTTAACCCCAAGAGTTTGCAGTTGCTGTGAGCTGTGATACTATGGCACTCTAACAAGGGTGACATAAAAAGACTCTGTATCAAAACAAAGCAACAACAAGAAAGAGCAAACAGAGATATGAAATATGTAAATAACAATAAGAAATTAGAAGATCAGCTTAGAACATCTTGATAATATGAGTGGTGGAATGAGAAGATGGAGAAAATAGAGATATGGAAGTTAACGTAGAAATATATGTCTAAAACAATTTCAGCACAAAGTAAGATGAGGTTTCTAATTAAGAGTTTACTACACGTTGTATGTAATAGTTAAAAATAAGCCCAGACCAAGAAATGTAATTATGAAAATGTTCAAGCAGTTGTGGCAAAGAGAAGTCTCCAGATGCTTCTAGAGAGAAAGTTTTGTGCAAAGGATCAAATACCAGAAGGTCATCAAATTTCTTAGTACAACAGAGGAAACTTAAAGACACTGAAGAAATACTGTCAAGTTGTTTGCAAAAATAATGTCTTTATTTTTGAAAAATTAAGGCAAAAGTTTTGATACTGTAACCTGAGAATTTGCTAAATTTATTCATCAGTTCCAGGAGTCTCTTGTCAGAATCCTTCACATATCTGGTGTGAGTGTAGTGATAACAGCATTTAAGATATGCACTAACTCAAATGTTTATTTTGCATGCCCACGTACTTTTATTCAGAAAGTTATGTTCTTCTAAAGCCAAGAAGAAAACCAAGAAAAAGGAAACCATGGGGTATAGCAGAAAAGCAAGGCAAAGTCAAGTGTTATAAGGTTGGAAAGCGATCTCCAGGCCACAGCACACCTAGGTCAATGAGACCAAGTTTGAAGTCGTGAGGAGCCGGAGTAGTGATGGTGTAAGTCCCAGGCCAAGTGCAGAGAGGGCTGAAATGTTAGTTCACACAGTTAAGCAAAGAGAGCAATTTTTCTTTTCTTTTACCTTTTTGTTTTATTTTGGCCTTTCAACAGACTGGATGATGCCTACCCACATTGGAAAGGGCAACCTGCTTTACTCAGTCTACAAATTCAAATATTCAAATATTAATCTCATCTGGACACACTCACAGACACAACCAGAAATCATGTTTAACCAAATATCTGGGCACCCCGTGACCCAGTAAAGGTGACACATGTTTTTAACCATTTGGATGTAAATACAAAAAGGATGCACTAAAGGTTGAGTTTAATAAGCCTAGTTTTGGACAGAACAAAAATGGAGAAAATACAGAGTCTACATTGTCTTGTAACCAGTCTTCTAGAACATTTCAAGTTTTAAAAAAAGGGTTCAATGTACATAAATAAATACCCCTAATTAGCAAAGTATGCATGCAAGTGCAGAAACATTGCATAGTTAGAGATACAGTCAAAAAAGGACAAAATCTACAGACCAGTTCATAGCACACGCTGTCTGTAGAAGAACAAGCCCCAATATGATAAGAGGAAGCCCCATTCTCAGATTTTAGGGGGAGCCATGGGTACATTCTCAAACTTCAGCTGGTGTGGTCTATAACATCGTTTTCAGTTTTGTGTATACATTATCTACAATTGAATGTGGCTTATACAGCCTTTACAGAGAAAATAATTAGTACAGATTTTGACACATGGTCAATGTGAAATATGTCTGTTAAATAACAACAGAAACCATAAATAAACTCATCGCAAGGCACCCATTGTCAAATAATCATAGAAAACAACATCGAATGTCTTATAGGTGTAAGACATAGTCTTAAGCCACGAATACGTATTTCCTCATTTTATTTTTTCATGTAGGAAAAAATGGGCTGTGTGTGTGACTGTGAGGAAATTAAAGCACAAGAAATAAAGTCATTTGCCCAAGGTCTTACATGTGTGTTTAATCCCTGAACTACTCATCTAAATAAATGGTGACTTCTTCATAGCAATCATTTTACGAGGTATTACATTTACTTCATTGATATCGCTCCCATTGTTAAATAATAAAAAAGTATGAGTTCCCATTTCAGAACTATCTTTCAGAGCACTCTTGAATATTCTCACCAGGCATATATTTTATTCTCCAGGAATTGATTTGCTTTTCCTTCAATAAATAAAATTCAATTAGAGCCACACCTGATAAACTAAAGTGATAATTAACTTGGAAAATGATATATTTTTTGGTCAAAAAGGACATTTGTGAATGAAATGCAGTTTTTTGTGATTAATAAACTTACAAGGAAGGCAGTTCCCAATGAAGCCCAAATGTGTGGTGAATAGATGCTGTCACAAAAATATCCAGGGTTTTTCATAGCAATGTTCTGAATAACAAAATACATTTGAATGTGTCTCTCTCCTCACTTTTTTCTCATTTAGTTATCTCTTTATTGACTCATTTCTCCACTATTCTTGTTAAAATCTCCTAAAGGGAACTTAAGGAACATATATAGAGGAGTATGTATGTTGCCTCACTTACTGAGATCTTGCATAAGGACAATTCACTTGTATAGGACATGTCTTTTCTGGCTGGTCTTCTGGGAGGAAGACACGAGCATCCTTGCCTCGCCTTCTCTAGCACCCAGTCACACGTAGGGCCTCCTCATCCATCAATGAAGGCTTGCTGCTCTGAAGGGACCCACTCTGACAGGCATCAAAATTCCCTATATTTTTGATCTAAAAATATCCTATTCTAAAATATTTAGAGATGAACTATTGTCCTTTCAGTAGTAAAAATACCTACAAAGGAGTGAGGTTGCATCCTGAAGGGCATTTGTTCGAAATCGGGCCTTGCTGTTGGTTATGGTTTCCAAAATTCTCCTTAAAGAGAAATGGCGGCTACGTGTCACATTCTAAAATAGAACCTGATTTTTGAAATTTCTTAGTTGCACTTGTTCTTCAGAGTTTGGTCTACTTACCTGTAAAGTGTGTATAGATCTTACCTTTTGATTTATTCTTGTCAATTAATTTTATTAAACTTGTTCCATGAGATGATTGACTAAAGAGAAAAAAATGAATAAATCTGAATCCTAAAATTGACATTATTTGAATACAATCATTATTTTACTTTGTTAGTGAAATGAGATCTAGCTTTATGCACAGTATTCTAGGACAGAAGGGATTTACCTTGAAGCACTCAAGCTTAGTTCTTGGAGATTACTTCTCTTCTGAATTTCTGTTTATCATGTAGCTTAGTGATAACCTTTCTGGGTCTGTTGCTGTGACACCAAAATCGGAAGGTGACAAGTGAATTTTCTTCACTGGTTTGGGCATCCTGTGCCAATTAACAAATTACTGCACTCTGCTGAGACACTAAAACTTTACTCTATTTCAAACATTCCAGAACACGTCTAGTCATTTTCTAGGTAGCCCTTCCTATCCTAGTTATCCTTGTGTTAAAAGAGCTATAAAAAAGGTTCTTTTAATTTTTTGGAAATGAGAGAGGAGTTTATGTTTATATCCTTTCAGTTTTTAATTCTCAAGACAGATTTCCAAATTATGGCTCAGAGTTGGTGAGAACAGCTAAATTCTTACTTTGCATTTTTATTACTTTCTTCTGGAATTATGTGCATATTTCAAAATATTTTGTGATCTCTGCTCTTAATCAAGTACTGATAGGAAGGCAGTTGTTCCTATAAGTATGACTACTTGGGTTCTGGATTGTTACTGTTTAAACAGCAAAGTTTTAGCATTTCATCAGAGTTTTAGCATTAATACCAAGAGAAAAGGTTTTGCTAAAAGACTAATTATTTAATAAAGGCAGTTGCCTCTGGTTCTCTGATAGCTTCAGATATCTAAATTCTAATTTATATCTCATTGATTAAACACCTTCCTTCTCTGTATTAAGAAGGATGTGAATGATTTTCCAGAGAACATTTCCCAGCTATAAGAATTAACTGTTGCATCCTCAAATAACAGAGATAAAAAAGGACAAGGAAAGATACAAAACTATTTTTGATAGAAGAGAATCTTCCTATATAGACATAGGTTAAAATATCCCACCTACTCCTCATTTTCTAATTCTTGGTGGATGCATAATTATTTGATTGGGCTGAAAGGCAGCGCATGTAGGGGATATGATTAAACTGTACTTTGCACAATGTGTTTTAAAGATGTTATTGAAGATTAGTACAAATAAATCCCATTGTTTGAGAATGATTAAAAAGTGCAAGGTTTTGGGCAGAGTTCTCAAGCAGAGACCTTTATGGATAGTGTGCTCCTCCTCAACTGCTTCCACTAATACTCTTTTTTTGTCACCATATTCTCTCACCAAGGGACCATAACTTATAAGTGAAATGACAAAATTAGGATGGAAACAAAGTCTCAATGCATTATTGAGACCCTTTGTGAGATCTGGGACACTTTGTGAGATCGAGAATGGAATTCTTAGGATCTTGAGCTTAAAATGAGTCAGGGAGCATATCCGCAAAGCTGAGGATATTGGTTGTCAGAACTTTTTTGACTATTTCACACGTTAGAACCACAGTGACATTCATTACATGTCTTTTGGAAAAGAGATAAGTTCCTCAGTGTCTGTCTCCTTAAAGGAGTTTTGACCTGCTAGACGGATCCTGCACTTTATAGCCATTGTCTTAGGAACAAAGAACACACACAAAAATCCCACATAGTCTCTTTACTTTCAGAAAGCTGCTTGTAAGAGTTACTTGCTAACATTTTTTTCTTGGGGAGAGTTTGGAAATCACTGGGTAATTGTTGTGCTTTAATGGACAAGGAAGGGGTTTAATAATCAGGGAGATGAGGATCTGAGTCCCCCGGTCTAACTTTATAATTCCCCCAGTTTAAATGTCCTCTTCTGTGATAAGAGGACGATGGAGCCATCCTGACAAGGTCCTTATGAGCATCTCCCTGTAGACAGCCCATGGATGTGATCTGCAACTTCACTTCTTCCCTGAACCTGAAAGCTGCATGTCTATATTTAGACTTGCCAACCTTCCTACATAAGTCCTTTCTCTCTCTCTCTCTCATGCACTCACACATCCTATTTATCTGTTTCTTTGGAGAACCCTAACTAATATAAATTTTGCAAGAAAGACAACCAATACTTGGTACATCTTAGTGAAACCCTCATTTTAATGAAACAACTCATTTTATTCCTATGGATACTTTTTGTCTGGATTCATTTTCTGGTCTAAGTTTATGTCACAGAGGTAGGAGACATGTATAAGAATTAGACCTCAAATAAGTCATAGCAGTCAATACTGAAAGACAAGAATGATTTAGATACTCGCCAACTATTTGGTGACTTACTTACCTATTGATCTAGCAATTGTATTGGTTCTTGTATATAGTGATGATATTTTCCAAAAAACTCATTTATATGCTCAGGAAACTTTGAATGAATCACTATTGTGTGTTACTTGCAGAAAATATGTGAATAATTCTCTAGTGGAAAGATGCACCCATAAATCATTATGATTATCATCACAATTAGTATTTGATTAGTATTTGATGAGCTCTAACTGCTATGCACTGTGTTAAACCTTTTACATGAATTATGTTATTTATGTCTCAGAATGACCTTATGAGATAGATGCTGGCATCATAGACATTTTACAATTGAGTAAATAAGACACAGAGAGATTAAGGAACTCGTGTTTGAGGTCAGATAGCTGGTTAGTATCCACAGCCAAGACACCAAAGACTCACAGTCACTTTGATCTCAGCTGGGGGATATGGGCCATCAGAGCAGCTGGAAGCCTGTGAAGATGAATTAAGTTTCACAGATGAGATCACTGAGCAGGGAGGGTCGGAGGAAATAAAGAACAACAGATTCACAGGACCCAGGCCAGAAATGGCTTTATTTGTTACACCGTCATGCGGGAGAAGATATGTAAACTTTTTAAAAAGGCCCATTATGTGATGTGACTGGAGTTTTAGAAAAATAACTCTGGAAGCATCAGGGAAGGAGGATTGGAGGAGAATTAGGCTGGGGACAGTGACACAGGTATGCAAACTCACAATGTGGAGAGGGTGAGCTAATGCAGGGGAGTGGGAGGAGGGAGAAGTGTCAAAATTAGGATTGAGTGGTTTGGACAATGTTTTGGATTGGAGGCCTACAGGACAGGAAGGACTCTTGGATGATGCTCACTCCCCACCAGTACCAGGTTTCTACTTGGGGTGGGGGTGATGACGCCTTTCTCTATATCACCGACTGGGGACAATGTAGTCTGCTGCTGGGCAGGGGTCTAGGAGGATGGGCTCAGCCTTGCGTTATGTCTAAGGAGGAGGAGAGTCCCTTAGTCTGTTAAACGCGTAGCTTGTTCTAGACCTTAGAATGAAGGCTGGGGTTGGGACATCGATGTGAGAGCCATCAGCATACAGGAGAGGCTGGAGGCGCATATATGAGCTGCACGAGGCAAAGGGAGGGTGTGCCAGAGGGAGAGATGCTCAGGTCAGACGCTGGTAACCCACCAGGTAAAACCAGCAAAAGGAGAGAAAGCAACAAAGACGCAAAGTGAGAATGAAGAGGGGGGGCTTTCAGTTTTTAAAAACATCTTTAGGATGGCAGAGCTACACAAACTAAAACGCAATTATAGTTAGCCTTTCGTATCCATGCGTTCCACATCTATGGTTTCAACTTACAGTGAATTGAAAATTTTCAGGAAAAAGATTCCATGAAGTTAAAAAAAGAAAAACAAAACTTTATTTGCGGCACACCAGATACTACATCAAATCCAAGTGAATGAAGTGACGTGTCGGCCCCGTGTTAGAAATCAGAAAGTTATATAGAAATGACTTAAAGTGTACAGAGGGACGTGCTCTGGTGTGGAACACAGATACGACATCGTTTTGTAGAAGGGACTCCAGCATTTCTGGATTCTGGTACCCTGAGGGTTCCTGGTTCCTACCCCCTGTGGACCGCAATAGTCTGACAAAACAGGAAGTTGGTTCAGAGGAACATGGTAACGATTTCTAGAAAACAGAAATATCATAGATAAAATTCTGAGAAAAAGTGAATGGTTTCATGTGCCTACCGGTGATAACTGAATATTTTCTTTTGCATTAAACACTATGTGAATAATTTAAATGGTAAGTAGCCTTGGACACTTTACCCTTTGTTCTATTCTTTTGTCATAATTTTTGTCTTGTGAATGATGATACATAGTGTGTGTACATATATATGTGACTACAGTTTATTTATAATGACTTCTCCATGAAACATGTTGCTTAACCAGTTGTCTCCCCAGTATAAGTTCTGAATGTAAAACTGTGCAGTTTGATGGTAATGGAGAATTCTTTGAGCTAACATCTTTCCATCAAAAGCTTACTGATGCTACTCACATTTAGCAGTTTCAATTGACAAAAGAATTTCTTTTCCTCTTTAAAGCGTCCCCAACTGCTCAGGACTTTGGAATGGTTGCATGCATAAACAAACGGCTCCACTGACGTTGGACCTTGAATAGTCCTACTTTCTCACACATTCTTGGACCATTTAGTGTTTTTCCTGTGCAGGGCCTGTGACCTACAGATGGCTGTGACAGAGTCGATAAATTGAAAAAGGAAAAAAAAACACAAAGATATTCATTATTACACTATTCCACATTTTCCCTTTGCTTCTCATGGGATTGTTTGACAATGGCTAAATTTAGTGATGCTCATTTACCACAAATGATTGGTGGCATGGGAGCTCTGTACACAGAACTTTATTTCAGCAGAACTGATTTCTAAAATGTCTTTCACTTATACACAGGGAAATTATAAATTTTAACACACAGTTGATACACATATAATATACCTCAAAAGGGGAAAAATGTTCTCCTTTGACAGTGTGAAGACTTTTGAGGTAAAACTTGCTTTAAAAATTTTATATCTGAGAAAGAAGATACAGAATAAAAGAACATTTTCATCAAGTAAATGGGAAATTATTTTATTAAATAATTAGAAAGTGTTATAACTCTAGTAATCAAGTATCTTTTACTACTATTTTAATATTCTTGATTTAGATAATTACGAGTATACTTGGAAACCAAATAATAACATTGGTTGGTTTTAAAATAGAAACACATTTTTGTGTTAAAGAAAGCTGACATCTTCAAAAGAGACAGTCTGGTCATTCCTTAGTTTTCTTTTGCCTTCTGTTTTGAGAAGTGATTAAAGTATTAGAGCATTAACATTGCCCGATACAATAATTTCTTCTTGTTCAGTAGTTATCTATTAATACTATGCTAGAAATTTCTAATGGTGGTTCTCTGGTTTTTGAGATGCATCTTTATGGGTAAGGGGTGTGATGAGACTGAATCCCAGTAAAACTCCATGATTAGGAGAAACAATAGGAGAAACTATTCTTGGTGGAATCTACCCTGCTGCCTGTTTTTGTATGGCTTGCAAGCCAAGAAGAACGTGTTTTACAATTTTCAGTGGTTGTTGTTGAAGTACCTACAGAATGCCTTCTATTTTACCTCTTGGCCAAAAAGTCTCAAATATTTACTTCTTGGGACATGACAGAAAAATTTGCTGACTCTTGCCTACACAGTAGGGAAAAAATAACTTACAAGACAGACTGTTACAATATTCAGCCTTTCTAGATTTTAAATGTATATGTGTGGGCTCCTTTCTACATCTAGAACTCTCACAGCTTTTTCTAAGGAGCTAGATGAAGTGTCATCTTTAGGGCATCCTGTGCAAAGTTTAGGATCTCTGCTGCCCAATCCAGATGGGGATCCTCAGGATCCAGAAATAAATATATTACAACTTATCACTCCAAGGATTCACTTACTCACAGTCAACATAAAACAGTGGAATAGGAATAGGGACAAAAACATTATTATCCATGACAAGGGAAAACAGGTGAGTCGGCCACAGCATACAGAGAAGTCAGGCGGCAACACCAGTGGGTGGAAATACCTTGGTAGACTCTTGATTCTGCTTTTAGAAGGAACAGCCCTGCCTGCTGTTCTCTGTAGCCCCCTAACTATGCCCTTTGAAAGGTTCTTCCTTAAATATTATTCTCTGTGGCCACATCTGAAGTAGGCAGTAGGAATTCATGCCTTCTTGGTGGGCTTCTCAAATTTCCAAGCCAACTTCCTTCTCTTTTGGCTTGGTGGGCCCACCCTGGCGTTATGTAAAGGCATCAGCACTCAAAGATGTTTTGTTTGAGCTCAAGGCTTCTTTATAATACAGTTTTCGTCAAAAGACTGAAGGCCCCCAAATTAGGGGATATCAACAGGATACTGAGTCAAATTTGAATTTCAAATAAACAACAAATAATGTTTTAAGTATGCCCCTTGTAGTATTTTTGGAAACATAATAGTTATATATATTTGGAAGGAAGTATACAATATTTGGGACATACTTATCCTAAAACATTATTTGTTACTTATTTAATTTCATATTTAACTGAGAATCCTCTATTGTTATTTGCTAAATCTGGCAGCCTTACCATGATTTTTTAAAATGTTTCAATAATAATATCCACGTTTCTTTCTAGATATTATCCTCAAACCTTATTTATTCCTTGATTTCCTAGTGCAACAGTTCTCCTGTTCAAGTCTGTGATGACTATGTTACTAGTATAATAATCAGATGGATGAGAAAATCCACACTTAACATGATCTTTGACACGGTGCTGACTCTTAATGGGCCCTTGAGAGGGAAAGCTTTTAGGCCTTATCTCCTTCCCCTTTGGCAATGGAAGCTTTTCCAATCCCGAGAGGCCTCAAATCCCTGTTCAGTCCCTTGTGGTGTATGTGTGCTCTCAATCACATCAATTATTGTCTGAGCTCATCTCTTTCCTCCTAATAACTTACTAAACTCAGCAAATGGCAACCGGCATAAGCTATTAATATCTGACTTTTCCAGGCTCTTTCCCCTGCGGGCTTAGTAAACAAGCAGTTGGCCTTCCAATATGTTATGGGCAAAATTTCACCAAATGTTTTGCCACCAGAGAATGAGGTTCTTTCCACAGTGTAAGTTTCCTCTGATTCCTACCTGGCAGCTAAGCCAGTGCCAAATATTTTAGACTTTTATTTTAATAGTACAAACTGTATGTAACAATTTATATACAACATAGGTCATGCTCTCTCTCTACAAATGAATGACATAATCTCCATGATTTAACTGGTTAACATAAAAGGAGTTATTTCCCACTGAAGTAACAGACCCCTGAAGATGCTCTGTAAAGAATGCTACATTGGGTGAGAAAGTGCTTCTCATCTTTTCACTTAGGGTTTTAGGAATTCAGGCTGGTAGGGGCTACATCATCTCTAGTAAGGGGTTGTCTTGGGCAACTGACATCCAGGAGGCAGAAGGGAAAGGAGATTGAAGGAGGCACGTGTGCTTCTTTCATCCTTGCCCCTAAAGAGGCATCCATTGATCATTCCTTATCATAGTCTGATAAGGAGAAACAGTCACGTGTCCCACTTAGGGTGGGGCGTGTAGACTGTGCTTACACAGCTGAGAATTTGACATAGGAATTTTTGATGGATATCTGGTTGTCTATGCTACAAAAGAGTCAATATATCCTTCTCCCACATGCCAAACAATCATATATAACAACAGATACATTTATTGAACGTAAGCTATTTGCGAGGTACTATGGTGAATGCTAAAAACATCAAAGATTAGCAAAAAGGAGTGGTCAGTGCCAAACAACAGTTACATGCTATATTAGCAGACTAGATGGCTTAAGCAAACAACAGAAATTTATTTTTTGGCACTGATGAGGACAGAATCCATGATCAAGTCCAAGAAATTAATCTAACATGACTGCTTTTTTTTATTTTTAATTTTTTAATTTTTATTTTTTTATTAAATCATAGCTGTGTACATTAGTGCAATCATGGGGTACAGTGTGTGGGCTTCACATACAATCTGAAATATTTAAGACTGCTTTCTTCTGAGAGACTCAAGAGAAGGATGTTCTTCCCGACTCACGCCTTGTTTTGCAGTGATCATCTTCCCCCTGTATCGCTCACAGAGATTTATTTACCTCTGGGTATCTGTATCCTGATGTCCTACCATGCAGGATTAAGGCCTACCCTAAAGGCATTTTAATTAAATAACCCTTTAAAAGACCCTATATCCAATAGTCACATTCGAAGGTACTGGGGCTTAGGAGTTCAGCATATGAACCTAGGGACACAATTCAGTCCATAACGTGCCTTAGAAAATATGTTTCTTTTTTTATTTCTTTTTTTTTGTGTGTGTGTGTGGAATACTTTATATGAATTGTCTATCCTTCTAGTTTTAAATCTGAAATTTTTTTTAATTCATTGAGAAATTTCTTAGGAAAAGAAGAATAACTTCCCTCGTCCAGATGTTAGAGTTTTGATTAACTCAGTGTCAATTATAACATAAGTTATTATTTACATATGTGTCGCTGTGAAAGTTTTGAGACAGACTGAGTATGGCCCGTTATTTCACTTCCAAGAAGCACAGGTGACAGCGTCCTTTCTAATCCACCTGTGTGAGTTCCAACCTGCTCGGCTGTCGGTCTTGCTGGGGGGGCTTCATTTCTTTCCACCATCCCAGATTTTACACTTCTTTGTTGTCGTGTTTCCAGAATTTTAGTAATGACTGACATACACCTTGAGGTGCTGGGTGCAATGGCAGATGCCTGTAGTTCAAGTCACTTGGGAAGCTGAAACAGAAAGAGGGCCTGAAGCCAGGAGTTCGAGGCAGCAGTGTGCCATAATTATGCCTCTGAACAGCTACCTCACTTCATCCTGGGCAACATAGTGAGACAATGCAATATAAGATAAAGATAACTTATATTACATTGTCTCACTATGTTAAACAGTTTGATGAAAATACTTCAAATTGTATATAAAACAAGCACCTTGTACCCCATGATTGCATTAATATACACAGGTATGATTTAATTAAAAAAAGATAAATTTTACAAAATAATAAAATAAAAGATCAAGGAACTATAACTTTGGGATAAAAAATAATGTAAAAACAGTGTAAATATAAAAGCTTTTCAGGAAATGGACTTTTACTTGTCCACTTACAGAAAAAATATATAATTAAGTAAAACATTAAAATCTTTGAAGAGCAGGATTGATTTAGTCTCTTTACTTTGTGTTATATGTAAAGAATAAACCTTCTAAGATTTTATCAGGGAATAATGAGCACTTCTGCTGTGCATAATCTCTCTCATGTTGAACATTTCAGACATTGCAGAGCCTGAGAGACCCTGAATTTTGCAGCTTTCTCAGTGATCTCGAGTTCTAGGATGTGTTTAAAATTCAGTCACTGCAATAACATCATGAAAACCACTTTCTAAAATTCAATTGGAATTACAATGTCCACACAACCGGTATTGAAACCGTTTGAAAACAGAGAAATAAGACTTAGGATCCATGACTACATTTAAATTTCCTTTGGAAATAATGTAATTTAATTAAATTAATCCTTAAGTCTTTCTAGTAGAGTGATAAATAACTCTCACTCCAAGCGGGAAGGAACATCTGGGGGAGAAATGTAAAAGACAACTTCATGATCAAAATCTAAAATTTAAAACAACCCTGTTGGCTCTCTTGCATACGTGGGCTATGATTGTCCTCCAGTAATTAGGGCATACATGTTAAGTTATTTTTCCCGTCATGCCAATGAGTCGATGTATTTCCCATCTTCTGTTTCACTTTTACATCCCTGCTCATACTTGTTCGCATTTCTGACATGACCCTTAGACAGAGGTGATAGGTCTGAAGCCATAAAATATCTTTCTGTAATTGAAGCAATCTCATCTTTGTAGGGAGAAAACCCACAGTTTTGGTCCATATGAAATAATCTCTAGTGCACAAGACTATTTGTCGCACTCTCTTTAATCCATAAGAACAAACGAATAAAACAGTGAAGCAAACAGTTGATAAAACCCTGTTTGCATAGTATAGCAAATTCTTATTTAAGAACCCCTACCTTAAACAAGGCCTATTTTAACCATGGAATGTAAGAGAATGAGATATTTTGTCTGAACTAATAGGAAACTGACCCAGAAGTGAACTACAGCAAGAAGTGTGATTTGATGCTTGGAAATCAAAAGTTTTCTGACCACTTAGCCAGAATTCATTTTTCTTTGCCAGATTTTAACAAATAAGGTTCATAAGAGTTACACAGGTGCTTCTGGGGAGCTAATTATAGCTGCCAAGTCGAATGAGGCTTCTCTGGCACCCATTTGGTTCAACTTTATGACACATGACTCAGTCATAAAAATACGTCCTCTCATTAGCAGGGAAGTTATGCAAAATGTGCAATCCAGTCTAGCATGGAGTGTAATTCCTCTGACGTTTACCAATTAACTTTGTACCTTCCTAAATTCAGTAACAACAATATTTCCCAGGACACACATATGAAACTGCCATCGGATTAAGTCAGGGTTGCTCAACCTCAGCCCTATTGACATTTTGGACCAAGTAATTCTTTGTTGTGAGAAGCTCACCTGTATATACAAGATGTTTACAGCATCCTGGGCTCCTGATGCCAGGAGCAAACCCCCTGTTATGACAATCAAAAACAACTCTACGCATTGTCAAGTGCCCTGAGGGCAGCTAGGTAGGGGTGAGAACAACTCTGGTTGAAAACCACGTACCTAAAATAGGCAGATGCTGCACAAGACAGCTTGCAAAATGTTCAAGTCCCAGTGCAAAATAAACGTGCAGGTTCCTCGTTCACAAAATATTAAGAATTACAGAGCATTAAACCAGGCATTGGGTCCTTCTAAGGATTAGGTCTTATGTTACTACACAGGTCATAACCCCTAGAACTCGGCACTCATGCCATAGTATTCTACTTCATTCCTCAGCAACACAGTGTTAATAACACATTTCTATCGTTTATAACTTTTAGCAGCCAAGCTCATAACTGTCAACAACCCCCATGCTTCTTTCATGATGTGTATTGGGCAGTTGATTCCACTACCACCTTAGTTTAGTTCCAAACCATTTATCCACACTCAGTATCCTGTTTACCATCTTCCCAGGTATGACTATCTTTATGTACCCTGTCATTTCGGTATTCAAATGCTTTTGAACAAGACAAGGGCTTCTTATTTAATAGTCAGCTTTTCTTTGACCAGGATTCTGCTGCCTACTCTCTACCCATTACCAGATAGTCCTAGGCCGTCTTGGACAAAGTGTATCCCACTGTGCACCTCCATCCCTCCATCTCCCACAGCAAACCGTGTGCTTCCCTACTGTGACTGTGCCCCAGCCTAGGGCCTCCAAAATAACTCATTCCAAACAGCGTAATAAACACAATTTCATTAAGGTGAGTTTTTGAACAAAAAATTTCATTTACTGAATATTTTTCTAAAGTGGTAGATATTAGTGTTTGAAATACTCTTGTCAGTTTTTGCACAGATGAAGAAAATGAGGCTTTGAAACGTTTCAAAGAAAATCTGAAGATTACCCAGGACTTAACCCTGTCTATTTAACTCCAAAGCCTTAACCACTGTCTGACATTTCTTGGTGTTCACCGGTTGATATGAAGTGACTTTCTACTTCATTGTTATTTCTCAGGGTCATTTCCATATTTTGTGTATCATGCGACTAATTCTTACCAATGAAATGTGAGCAGAGTTAGTGTGGGTCACTTTTACATGAAAAGGTCCCCTGTTCTATCACCTGATTTTAATGAATAGGACAACCTGGAAAGTCAATAATTAAAAACACAAAACAGAACTTACCTGGCATGTTAATGAGAGGCTAGAGCAGATGTCTACACTCCTTGGAACACAGGAACATGGGCATATTATCTGAAAAACTAATAAATTTCTATTACACAAAGCTAATGGAATCTTAAGTTTTATTTTTTTACTACAGCTGGTATAGTCCTAATTAAAACATTTCTCATTTCATTGATATATTTCAAGATTGTAAATTCATATTTAAATGCAGTGTCCCTCCAGAAGCCTTGAAATCTTGCTCATTAAACAATTTTCTTTAACTTTAATTTTCATTAATTCTGACAGATAAATGTTCATTCTTTCTTTCACTAATATTTTGGGCCCATTTTTAGTCCAATTCAGTTCATACTATATTTTAAATGGCCTTGACTCATTAAATGGGAGAGTTTTCCAAATCTGCACACAATAAGTAATAAAGTTATATCTTTAAAAATATTTTTAAGTTAGTGTAAAAGATGGTTATTACTAACTAACTAAAAGGATAGTTTATGCACCATGTAAATTTGAAGATTTATCTGGTTCTTTGTTTTACATATGTTCCCTTTATCACTCAATCAGTGAGAAATTTGTCACTTCATATCACTCTATGGTCTGAATAGATAGTATGAACTTACATGAACAACAAGATTATTTTCCTTTACCTTTTTGTATACTGGTATGGTGTTTAATTGGGCAAAGGGGGTGAACCAGCAGCGAATCATTTCTTATTTTCAACTTCTCGTTTTCTCTACTGATGAGAAATAAAATCTGACTTCCTTTTTGCAAAATTGACATGATAAAATACTGGTTAAAATGATTAAAAATCATTGACTCTTAGAAAGGATACAATTCAGACAAAAGAAAGAGGAATGAGAATGTCAAGAAAACGACAGTGCTCCAAAGTAACTCAATAGATTTGTTATGCCATCAAAAAATAACAAAAATAAAAATAAAAAATTCAGTATTTGTTAAGACTCATTCAGTGCATATAGAAAGATAAGACCCACCAATAAAGGGTCTGTTTTTTGAGCATCTCCTGTAAGTTAGAAGTGGTTTTCAGGTGCCCTCCTGCAGCTAAACTTTACTTTCCCTTTGCAAAATCAGACATATGGAATTTTAAAATGCAATTTATAGTTGTGGGCTTTATAAATGTATTGCATACTTGAATTATCATAATGTGTAGAATAAGTCCCAGAAATTCAAGTGGGTGGTGATTTTTCTGGCTTGCTGTTAGAAACGTTTGCTTCATCATTTATAAAAGTCACAAAGGATTGGATCCAGAAACATCATAAATATGGGGCAGATTAATCTTCCATAATTATATAAATACTTTTTGATTTAATAGGTGAAATACAGTCTTCACATTCATCAAACAAATAATACATAATGTGATCGTAACATGGTAGGAAGATTGAGGCAGAATTCCAGCTAGTTACTATCTCACTAGACCCTCCCTTGCCTGAGACTCGGTCTGAGACTCCCGAGCTCTGCCTGCTGAAGGACACCCCAGAGGTGTCACTTTTTGTGCTCTGCCAATTCAGATGGCATCTGTACATGAGCTTTCCAACATTTCACTTTTTAAAATGGTCTTATTCTTTCTAATTCTTTTCACTTTTGTGGGGATATGACATTTGGGGGGAAAAATCGTATTGGCATATTTTTCAGATCTTAGGAGAACAAGGCAAAGCTATTGTATGTATTTGTAAGTTCAGTGTACTCTTTAACAATAGGATACGCTCAGTTTGATAATGCTGGAAACTTGGTATTTCATGTGTTATAGTTTTCTCAGAGGTAAACTTTGTCTACTTTTTATGAGAACAGTAACAGTCCTCTCAGGAACAAGCAGGCTCTGAGCACCAAGCATCCGTGCCTGAATTACACGTATAATTAAAACAGTGCAGGGAAGGGTCGGTAGGCCCCACCCAGGATTGTTATAAATAGCTAGGATCTTACATTGGGAATTTAATCTCACTCTTCTGGAACCCAAATCTTGTACCAATTTACTTTAGGCTAAGAATGTACTTTTGTTTTTGTCCTAAGGGAAAAAATATGAAAATAAAATTAGACAGTTTGTCCTTGGATATGTTGGGTTTGGTGGAATGAGCAAACTTTTCTCTAGAAGGCCAGATAAATAGATTTGGCCTTGTGGGCCATATGGTTTCTGTCACGGTTACTCAACTTTGTCTTTGTATCTCAAAGGGAGCCACGGACAACAGGCCGAAAACTAGGACCTGTTGTGTGCACTGCCATAGTCTTAATCGGTAAGCCTCTAGGATTACCATGGATGCATTTAAATGAGGCTTTTCAGTAGCTCAGGTATCAATGCCAAAACAACATTGTTATATCTTTTAAGTGCATGTCTACTTATTTATTTATTTATTTATACAGAGTCTTATTCTGTTGTCCCAGCCCAGGAGTTGGAGGTTGCTGTGAGCTGTGTGACGCCACGGCACTCTACCAAGGGCGATAAAGTAGGACTCTGTCTCTACAAAAAAAAAAAAAAAAAGTAATTCTCCAGATGGAAAAAATTTGAGCATTCATTCTAAGAAATGCAATGCTGCCTGTCAGGTATTGTTGTCTCTTCCTGTGGATTTTAATTTAGAGAAAATATTAGGTGACTATTTCAGAGGTGATGAATTTGTAGATCGGTCTCCTGGAAACCTCAGCTCTTCATCTCTCAGAAGAAAGCTTTTTTTTTGTTGGTAACAGAAGCATCTGACTTTGTGTGTGTGTGAGAGAGTTTTATTTTTTATTTTATTTATTTATTTATTTTATGAAATCATAGCTGTGTACATTAATGCAATAATGAGGTACAAAGTGCTGGTTTTTTATTTTCAGCAGTCCTCATAGCAGTGCTCAGGCCTCACTTGAAGTTTCGTATTCAACAGGTTTATCTCCAGTAACCTGTAGGAGCCCTGTACAGACACCTGGTTCCAGGCAGTTTTCTTCTAGCCCTATTAAGGCTAGTGCAAAAAAGTACAGTGTGGGAAGTATAACTAGTCCTTCACCCACTTTCTAACCAGTTGCATTTTACATAGGAAAGACCCCACTCTCAGACCAAAGGAAGTTTACTTTTCATTCTCTTGATGCTTCATCTGGAACAAATTCCAATGGAATTACTAATTAGTGTATCAGACGTTCTTATATAGATGGCTGCTCACTAATTAAAAATTGGTGTCCTATGAGACTGGAGATGTGGAGGGGTGGTACTCAGTATGAGACCTCACTGATTCACATACCTTTTACTCTTGAGACTCATGATGAAGATAAAGCAGATAAAGGGAGTATTTCCTCCACAGATGTTTCATCACCGGGCGTGGGTGCTGCTGAAACACACCTACGGCAATTGAATAGTGACGCCTCTACATGGGGCACACGTTTACGTGTGACTTCCATGTCTATTACACAAAATCAGTCCAGCACTTCTGAGAAAGAATTAGCACCACTGTGGGATGTTGAAAGAGAAGGAGAATAACACTGTGTGTGGATACGGTTGAGCCTATAAAGCTAGGAGATGAGAGCACTTGGATCAAGGGGTGGGGTGACAACAGGAGTTTACCTGTGACTGATTTTGTGAGCACACTTTCCTTCAGTACTGAAAACTCTAACCTGTGCATGTTGCCTCTTACTGAAAACAGTGTCGTTCTTTGTGAAAGCACCAACATTCCAGGTGCTAGTGGCTATGGTATGCAGAAGTGTGGAGGCAGCGTTACAGATACAGTAGGGGCAGAAAGTTACTGCAAAGAAAGTGATGTACAAACCTTACACGTGGAGAGACTGTGGATCAAGGTGTAGGGCACTGCCCCCTCATACTGGAGGTGGTGGGTTCAAACCTGGCTCTGGCCAAAAACTGTGAACTTTACAAGTGGGAGACCAAATCTCAAATTTTTAAAGCAATAACACAAAACTCAGGTGTTGATGAAAAGAGCAAGTCCTTCTCAGCAGCCATCCTTAGAACAACTCTATCAGAACCAAAGACTGTCCCTGAGGAGCCCCTCACGTATTTTTATGCATAGCCATAATGTGATGTTTTGGAAAGAGCTGGTTCAAGTGACATGCTTAGCTTTCCTTCCCCCCTTAATGTGAAAAATCAAGGGCTTAGTTTAATGACAAAGAACAGCACAAAAGCTCCTGGAACTTCAAATTACTGAATTACAAGTTTATTTTTCACCAACTTTTGTATGCTTACCCTGACTGAAGTGTTGTAATCAACCTGATTGTCCCTGTCCTACAGGGACAGTGAACTGTTTTACTGACAGCTGTGAATTCAGCAGTTCTGAGAACATGTGAAAATCCATAAAAACTGAAGGCATATTTTACATTAAAAAACTTGTCAATTGACAAATCATAACCTACGTGGAAATATTGTTTAGAATCAAAAGAAACATATTGAAAAGGTAAAAATGAAGTTAAATGGGTTTCCTAAAATTGTAGTTGTTGAACCATTTGCTCATTTCTGTGGAGGAAATTCAGTACCAGTTAGTGACAACTGTTCTAGTTACTGCTCTTACACCTGTTAATGCTAGAAAGGTGGTACTGGCAGCAGCATCACATGGATTGTCTGTGGGATAAATATGTGGTGCCCAGAATAAATCATATCTCCGTCCCTAGAGTAGGGACATCCACTCCAGCTCAAACGTGCTAAGAGGAGGAATAGCCAGGAGAAACCTTGAGGACTGGGGGACGCTGGAGTTCATGGACACCACGGGATGCTGGAGTTCATGTAGAGCTTTGATGTAATAGTCAGGGGACATGTGAGTTCAATCATTGTGACTATTTTTGAAAACTTATATCTGTATTGGGAGCAGACGCGTATGTATAACATGTTTGTTTGGAAGTATTCTTGGAGAACGTCTATGTTTACAAATCAACTTTTAAATTGTGTCCTTCAAAAGGAAATAAGGCGTTTGTAGCCCTAGGAAATAAAAAATAAATGAATAAATACAGACTTGAGATTTACTAGGGATAGCTTCTCCCAGAGTTCTTCAATCCCCTGGCACAGACTTTGAGTAAAGCCTCTTCATTCCTCACACCAAGACCCCTTCTTCTGGTGACCCCAAACCTCTTCATCAAGAGATCTTTCTGCTTGGGCCTCTTAGAGCACTAGGATTTCAGGTGTGAGCTTCATGCCCAGCCCCCAAATTGTAATTATCTTGATCATCACTGCAATCTACCAATATCAGACCCTAAAACATAAATTTTAGCTATTTTTTTACCCAAGAAATTCCCTTATAGTTGAAAAATTAAAGCACGGGTACTTACATAAATCATCTGTAGTAAGAGTAACTTAAAAGATATGGGTAGCTCAAGTGAAAAGGAGAAAAAGAAATGGTTTATACTGATATTTCTTTTGTTTTTATTTTTATTTCATCTTTTCAAGTTTTGTGGTTCTATGGGATAATCAACTACAGTGATTTTGAATCTTAGCATGTATAAAAATTGCTTGGAAGACTTGTTAAACTACAAATCGCTGAGCTCTCCTATCAGAGTTTCTGATTTTGTATGTCTAGTATGATGCCTCAGAATCTGAATTTCCAGCTCTCAAGTGCTACTGATCAGTAGAATCACCTGTAGAAATCTTTAAGCAGATTCTCTAGGAGAGGGGTTCAGGCACACAAATAATTAAAAATTCTAATCTTGTGAGATTTTAGTGTTTAAATGGTTTTGAAAACAGCAGCTAAAATATAAAATTATTTTTCTGGATACTTCCATAGAATATCTCTACTTTTGAAGTCTTTCTTGTAACTGGCTATCACTAAGCCTATTTGTCAAACAAAGTAGTAAACCAATAGACATGAATTTTAGAAAGCACAATGTCTTCACCTGAGAAGATCTCAAACATTTGTATAACTATTTAATATTGCAGAAGACTTCAGTCTTTTACATGTGGTTATCCACTTTTAAACAAATGGCACTTAATTAAATGGAAAAAACTTCTATATCGGTAAGGAAACAATAATCAAATGAAACAGACAACCTTCAGAATGGGAAAATATATTTGCTTATTATGAATCAGACAAAAGCTTGATAATTAGGATCCTTAGAGAATTCAAATTAATCAACAACAACAACAACAAAAAGATCCAACAAATCCATATGGCACTGGGTTTCACTGTAAACCTTCTGTAAAGATGGACAAATGAGCTAACAAACATTAAAAAATGCTCATAGTTTCTAATCATCAGAGAAATGCAAATCAAAACTATCCTGAGATACCACCTAACCCCGAGAATGGTCCACATCACAAAGTCTTGAAGCTGCAGATGCTGATGTGGATGTGGAGAGAAGGGAACACTTTTACCCTGTTGGTGGGACTTCAAACTAATAGAACCTTTTTGGAAGGAAGTATTGAGAATCCTCAAAGAACTCAAATTAGACTTCCCATTTGATCCTGCAATCGCATTACTAGACATCTACCTCTTGTGCCCAGAAGTCCCTCAAATACTACACTGTCAAACAAGCTAAATTTATAGCGGAGTCTTTTTATTGAAGAGCCGACCAGCGACTGCCTCAGTGTCTCAACATGGGGTATCTGAGAGCAGCTCCGAGTGCTTAAGGGGTCAGGTTTTTAAGGCTTTATCTGCATCCTGGTTGGCACGCAGGCTGTCCAGGTGCATTCAGGTGGGGGTAGCAAGCAAGCATTGTACAGAAGCGGAATTTTACAGTTAGTTAACTATAGGTCATACATCTTTGTCTCAGTATTCTCTCCACCTGGTATTGTCTAAAGGTTAGTTGGTTTGTTTCCCAGGCCCAGGAGTTAGTCAAGCAAGAAGTTAGTGAGTACTTTCCCATCTATCTTGGGAGTAAACCAGACTTACTCCATTTTGTTGCAGGCTTGCAGCCCAGGAATTTGTCAGGAGTTAACTGGTATTTTCTACTTTAACCTAGGCTTAACATACCCAAAAGAAAAAAAAAAATTCTTTTATCATAAGGACACTTGCACTAGACTGTTTATCGCAGCTCTATTTACAATTGCCAAAATGTGGAAATAGCTTAAATGCCCACCAACCCAGGAATGGAAGATCAAGCTGTGGTATATGTATACTGGGAATACTATTCAGCCACTAAAACAGATGGGGACTTTACATCTTTTGTATTAACCTGGATGGAGTTAGAACACATTCTTCTTAGTAAAGCATCACAAGAATGGAGAAGCAAAAATACAATGTACTCAATTCTAATATGAAGGTAGTAGATGAGCTAATACAATGGGATTGGGTAGGGGGATGAACAAGTGGGGAGAGGGGAGGAAGGGGGGGAGGAGGGGTCACGATGTATAGCACACCTCTCGGGGGTGGGAAACAATTATAAGAGGGACTTTAACAAATGCAATCAGTGTAACTTAATTCTTTGTTACAGAACAAAGAATTAAATTCTAATCCTTGATAAATCCCAAATAATAAAATAATAAAAGAAATTTTAAAAAAAAGATTGCAGAAGACTTGAAATTTCCACCTTTTCCCTTCTATCTTTCATGGGTAAGGGAAGTGGATGAGGAAGCCTGTTTTCAAGTTACCATTTCAGTGGTGATTTTGATGGTAGTAATAATGAGGATGATTTATTAAATAAGTAAATTGATGTCTTTCTACCTTTCTGTCTACTAACACTGTTAGCTTCAATAAGTAATTTTGTCTAGTGCAGTATTTTCATTTTATAATACACTACATGTTCAATTTTTTTTTTTTTTTTGTAAAGACAGAGTCTCATTTTATCGCCCTCTATAGAGTGCCGTGGCGTCATACAGCTCACAGCAACCTCCAACTCCTGGACTTAGGTGATTCTCTTGCCTCAGCCTCTCGAGTAGCTGGGACTACAGATGCCCGCCACAACGCCCGGCTACTTTTCTGTTTTGCAGTTCATCTGAGGCTGGGTTTGAACCTGCCACCTTTGGTGTATGGGGCTGGCGCCCTACTGGATGAACCACAGGCACTGCCCTGCATGTTAAATTTTAAAATACTGATATCTCATATTAAATTTTTAGAGTTATATTTTTTTCTCTGTTGCCAATCTAGCCAAGAATATCAACTATGATTTTAAAATAGTCGTAAAAAACAAACAAACAAACAAACACATGCCTTGTAATACCTGGGCATTTATAGGGAATTGCCGAACAGCATGATAGAGAACAGCATAAGACTGGATTGTGTGATTGCATAATCAATTGTAGAAAACAGCTATAATTCTTACTGTTTTATAAAAAACATCATGTGGTTTCTATAACTGTTTTCAATGTTATTTTGTAAATTATATTTTTAGAATAATATTTCTGGCCTTTCATGAGCAAATTATTATGTACTTCAGGGAAATAAACTGCAAAGAATGAAAATAAGCATTCCACTTGGTCTTTTTGTTGTTGTTGTTGTTCTTCTTAATCATTAGCTTGAATAAGTTAGGATTCTATATTCATTTTCTTTGAAGTTCAGCATTTGTTCCTCAAAATTTAAGTCTATTCTCTTTGCCCTTTTTTTCCTGCTTACTTCAACTAAGATTCAAAGTTGAAAAAATAATTACCTGTTTTCCTTGCAGGACATTTCTGCTAACAGGGTCCATCACTCCCTTGTCTCTTTGGCTTTACTTTGACATTTCCTTTGTGAGCAGAGTTACGGAAAAGCAAGAGAAACCTCAGGACTTTTTTCTAGGAGGCTCTGATGCTTTCTGGTAACTCTGACCCCTTTAATAGATATTTTCACAGGTCTACAGCAAGTACACCATTATTTTTAATTGTTATTACTACTACTAGCCTACGTTTGCGGAATTCACCTCTTCTCTTTTGAAATGCTGGAAGATGTTTACTTTTCCCCAATCTTTCAGAACATTTTCAAAAATACCTTAATCAAATCACCTAAAGGTGACAGCTAATTTTGGATCATTCCTTCCTTCTATCTCATTATTATTACAAAACTATATCTTCTCTCCAATTTCTCATCATCACTTCTGTCCAGAAACTAATCAATTATTCACTATTGATGAACACTATGTAGACTGATATAACCACTCTAATCTTTCCTTCTTCCCTCTCTAAAACAGAACTGGAAAAAGTCAAGGTCTTCAAGCTTTTTCGCATTTCACAACAAATAATCTCAAGTTGAGATTTCTTCCTCAGAATTTTTAAAATTCAATAGTTTATTTTGCACTGGTTTAAAAATATAAAGAATGCATTGTTCATTTCTTTTAATGGGCTAGAAACCCAAAGTGAAGTTTGTTATTATTTCTCTTTCTTTCTCTATATAGTATTTTGCACTTTTATTTTTCCTTAGCCTACATATTCCTACTGCAGTTCTATACTGGAGTGATGGGTTAAGCTAATGCCTCTTGAGTAAATAGGCCTTAGACAAAATCCTTTTACACACAAGATATAGTCTCCAGCTTATGGGCTTCCATAAAATGTAATCTTTCAGATGTTCATGCTCCTCCATGATATAAAATAATATAAAAGTATGCAAAGCACCTTATAACATTATTTCATTTAGTTCTTACAGACACATGAATGAGAGATTGTACTCAAATGAGTATAAAGATGAGGAAACTAATGTAACCAGTTTGCAAGTAGCAGGCAGAGATTCTACCAAGTTATGCTGCTCTAAATCTAATACTCTCTCCTTATTTTAGTAAATAAAGTTTTTCTTCGTCCAGCTTTATTAAGAACTAAAAGTTGTATATATTTATAGTATCCAGAATAATAGTTTAATATACGTCATACATTGTGAAATGATTATCACACTCAAGGAAACACCCATCTCCTTACATAGTTTTTTTTCTAAAATGGAAACATTTAAAACCCACCAACTTAGAAATTTCAAGAGTTTAGAACAGTATTATTAACAGTAACCATTCTGTACTTTAGATCTTCACAGTTTATTCATCCTGTTCAACTGAATCTTTGTTTCCTTTAATCAACATCTCCCAATTTCCCCACCTCTAATCCCTGAAAACCACTATTCTATTCTCCTCTTTTATAAGTTTGACTTTTTTAGAGTCCATGTATGCTAAGATTATGCAATATTTGTCTTCCCGTACCTGATTTATTTTACTTAGCATAATGACCCCCATGTTCATTCATGTTATTGCAAATGACAGAATTTCCTTCTTCCCTAAACATGAATCAATTTCATCATAGATAGAAAGATGTTAGATAGACCTGAAACCACCCTCTAATGAAAAGCCACGTATGGGAACTGTAATAGGCATTAGGGGCTATGACTTCTATCTACAAGGAAGACAGTATATAAAATTCTAAACTGACAGTCTGTTACTTTCTGAATGTTAAAGACATTATTCATATTCTTCAGTAGCCTCTTTTGAAAAGTATAAAGTTATTTTCATATTTGTTCATCTGAAGTTAATGTGTCTTTTTTTTCCTCTCT
Organism: Arctocebus calabarensis; assembly: GCA_963573935.1. Classification (NCBI taxonomy): domain Eukaryota; kingdom Metazoa; phylum Chordata; class Mammalia; order Primates; family Lorisidae; genus Arctocebus; species Arctocebus calabarensis. The sequence goes on from CAUYON010008964.1 coordinate 27,612, forward strand.
GGCTACTTTTAAGATTTACTCCATCATTGTTTTTAGTAATTTGACAAGCCCTGGTTGCTCCTTTCCTTCCTTTCTTCTTTTCTTTCTTATTTATTTATTTTTTTCTGTGTGCAGGATAAACATACATGGATATAGAAAAATGTCATCAGATTTGCATACATATCTTATTTCTTTTTTCTATGTTCATGCATGTTTATTTATCTTGGTTGGTGTTTGCTGAGATTCTTGGAAATGTGGGTTGATAGTTTTCATCAAATTAAAAAAATTGTGGTTAATACATTTTAAAACAATTTTTGGCTCCTGATCCCTTTAGGGATATCCCTTACACAGATATTAGACCTCATTATTGTTTCAGAAATTACTGAGACTATTAATTTTATCAATTTAAATTGTATTTAAATATAGTTATGAAAGCTGTTTTCACATGCTTGATGCTAATTATGTGATCAAAACAACACGTAATTGTTTTGATCAGGTAGCTTTTGTTATTACTCAGATATGCTAAGAGCAACAGATCAGGGGACAATTTCAATTGAAGAGATGGATTATTATATATGCTTACAGATCTCAAGGGTAGGTGGCACCAGGATTGGTCTTAAAGCAGAGGAGTACGGGGAAAATGTAGGCAATAGCCTTTATTGCGGTTTCCATGGGAAGCAATAGTAGAGACTGAATAAACAGGTTTAGAATTGGTTGATTGTAATGATTTCAGCAGGCTACAGGCCATAGAGATGTCCTTAGTTACCTGGTACTTGACTTTAGGGTGATGAAGGCAGAGGAATGAGGGCCCTGAGTAAGCTACCCTATTAAAGCCAGATGAAGGAATTAGTTGTTTACTGGCTAAGGATTGCTAATTTTGATATGAAAAATATGCTTACAGGGAGTCCTTTCCTGTCTTTAGTAATTGGCTAATTTCAGGAAGTGCAGGCCCTTCAGAGTTGGCAAGTCCTCAAGTTGTCAAAATATCAAATACAGAAACTAGAAAATGTGGTTATTATAAGAATTTTTATATCTGTTTGCATCAATTGAGTCCACTGATTTTTGGTTTTATGGTATTCCAAGAGGAATACCAGACATTCCAAGAGGAATTTGTGTAAGTACTAAGCTTCTTGGAATGCTTAGTACTTATTGATTAAATGTTGGGTATTGTGACATAAAATTGATGAGTATCTGGATTTTGTTGTATTTCTTTTAAGAATGTAAAGTTTGCTTTGGTAGGCAATTATCTGCACATTAGTTTGATCCCTTTGCCACATGTTTTGAAGTTTTGCTCCAGTGAAGAGACTTCACTTCAGGAGATCCAAGGCATCTTCTCAATACACAAATTTACTTTTCTTTATGAGAATTATTTATTTCCCATTATTAATGAATATCATGAACACTTACACTATATCAAGAACTACACTGGTAATGTGCAAACAAGATTAAAAGGTAGGTCCTACACTGTTTACTTATAAGACTATTATATGGAGTTAGGCATATAAACTAAATAATATTTGACCAAGAGTGGAAAATTTACAAAGTTTCAACTCACAATAAAATATGTAGACACGATCATTTTGAATCTACAGTGAATTCAGAGTAGGCCTGGAAAATTCTGTTAAGGTTCACAAAGGTGTACATGCTTTAAAATTTGAGCATGTGTTGTGTACTGCTAGCTTATCATTTTACATAGTTACAGAGATATTAAAGAAAACACATCCCTGGTTATAAGGGTTTTATTGTCTTTTTGAGGTTAAAGGGCAAGTAAACAGTGCTACTAGATGGACAAGTCTTTTGTGGGATGGAAACCACAGATATTTAAGACGGTGGTAAGGCATCGGGAAGACATTCCAAGAGGAATTTGTATACCCTGAGAACAAATGATTATTAAATTTTGTCTGACAAAGGAGTGAGAGGATTAGGAAAGGGGCTACAAGTGATTCATAGTAGAGACATAAGCATGTATAAAATCTTAGAGCCCACATAATAGTGAACACTTGTGGAAGTTACAGAAGCTTGTTACTGAGCATTCTGGTCAGGGAGAACAGAGTAGAGTACACAGCAAGACTAGAGGGCAGGCAGAGGTCAGCTGATGGGCATCTTGTCATGTGATGTAAAAGGGTTTGTGCCATGTCCTGAGAAAAGGGGTCTCTCAAGTGATTTTCAGCAGTGGAATTTTATGGACATGAAGCTCAAGAGAAAGGTCTGCTATGGTAGCCCATGATGAGGCTAGAAAAATTAGGAAAGATCTATGTGGGTTAGATTGCTAGGGCTACGATGAGAAAGTAACACATATTTGGTAGTTTAAACAATAGGGAAGCAGCAAAAACAGTAACGGAGGCTAGAAGTCTGAGATCAAGATGTATTTCGAGGCTCTGAGGAAGAATCTGCTCAGTTCCTCTGTCACTGGCTGCCTTCCTCCTACGTCTCATGTCATTGTCTCTCTGTACATGTTTGTGTCCTAATTTTCTTTTTCTGATAAGAATACAAGTCAGGGCGGCACCTGTGGCTCAAAGGAGTAGGGTGCTGCCCCACATGCTGGAGGTGGTGGGTTCAAACCCAGGCCCGGCCAAAAACTGTAAAAAAAAAAAAAAGAATACAAGTCAGATTGGATTGGAGTCCACCTTAAAGACTTCATTCTAACTCTGTAACACATACACATTCTTACTCTGTAACATGTATACAGTTTCTATGCCCAACTAAGGTCACATTCTGATGTAGTGAACATTAGAACTTCAACATGTGAATTTTGATTAGACACATTTCAACCCATATCACCAAGCATGGGTAGGACTAAGTACAACAATTGTAAGTGTATGTATTGGTTGAATATAATTAACTCATCTCGTATAAATTTGACACGTGAGGAGTAAAATAAGACAGACAAAAATGACTGGAAGTCAAGGTTGACAGTGGCCTTGGCTGATCTAACACAACATAGATCAGCCCTGGCTAGTTTATGAGCAGAAAAATTTTGTTAGAAAGTATCTTCCCTTGTTATGTTAGGAAATGTTTTCTTAACAACTCTTTGACCATTTTGGTTATAAATAAATTTATTAATAAAAATGGGTTATTTAATAATAAATGGGTCATAACCATTTATTATTTTATCACTTATTAACCTCCAGGGATATAAGCTATGGAATTACCTGTATTTTTCTTGTCTTGTCAACCTGATAAGAATAATGGTCATCTTAGTCTATTTCTTCTAGCCATTCAAGTCAGGGTATCATTAAACAAATTCCATATATAGTTTATCATTACAAAATGGAATCTACCTACCTATCTTGGCATTCAGTTGATTACATCAGATGGTGCTTTAGAAGTTGTTTTTCAAAAACAATAAAATATACTGCCTTGATAGTTCCATTGAGAATAGATCTAATTCTTTTGGCCAAAAATCAGAAGTAATGGGAACATCATATAAAAATCACACCCACATTACGATAGATACATTGCCCTCACTTCTAAAGGGACAAATACAGAAAACATTACTAAAAATGAAGTAATTTTTTTTTTTCAATAATCTGTTCCTTTTACCAGAATGTTCTTTATTCAGAGATCAAAATGGGCCACTCTCCCATGTATTACTGGTATTACTGTATTTCAGCTCAATAATTAAGTGCTAATTTATTTCTTTCCTGAATTGTTGAAAACTATTTTTACTGTTTGAGGTACTGCTCAGGAAATCAGGATTCTAGACTTTGACTCGATTTCCTGCATTTTGTATAGTTTCTGGGTCTTTGGCTTCATTGTGGTTTTTTTTTGCAGCTGGTCAGCTTTCTTCAGAAAACTGGGCTGTAGCTTTCTTTAGTCAACATATCTGAAAAAGTAATGTCTAAACTTAAACCACACCAGGAGAAGCTCACTCATTCTATTCATTATAGTTCCTGAATACTCTGGTTTATGACCAATCAGCCATGTCCAGACATGAGATCCTAGAAAAGGGGACTGCCCACCCTGGGCTAGGTGAAGATCACTAGACAAATCAGTTATGGTCAGGGTTACGGCGAACTGACCCAGGTATGTCAATGCTCTCAAAAACCATATGCATGCGTATGACCTGTTAGGACGAACACTGAGGAGAAAAGCAGTATCCAGAAGAGAAAGAGTGCTGAGCAGATATCCTTCCACATAGGTGTCATACAATTTTGTTTCTTTAAATCTTGCTTAAATTACATATTCACTCCTAATTCATTTCTTCAGTAAAACATTTTTTAATATCTTTGGGCTCAGCACTGCTCCTGAATTTGGAAATAAAACTGTGAAAAAAACCAAGTTCATGATGAATCCAGAGATGGGTGGCAAAGAAATAAATAGAGGAATGAATATTTTGTCCCACAGTGCTAAGAATCACAAAGTGAACAAAAGCAAAGATGAGAGGGGAGCTCAAGAGTCTTGTGTGGATAATCAGCAAGGGCTTACTCCTGGTAAGTTGACATTTGAAAAAAGACTAAAAATTCATGGGAGAATGGCCCATTTTTCTCTCTGAATAAGGAACATAATGGTAGAAGCAATGGATTATTGAAATTACCTACAATGAACAAGAAATTTTACTTTGTTTTGATGATGGTTGATTATAGTTCAGCATTTTTTGAAAATTTACTTTTTAAAAAATAATATACTGTATAATCAAAGATATAACTGAATAAAGATTTGCTAATGTTAGGTTAGGCTAGCAGGCCTATGATAACCCTTGATTTAAAGGCTGTCCTCTGTTCTTGTTCTGATACAATATCTAAGAACACAAATTAGTTCAATGCACATCATCATTTGAAACTAACCATCCCCCAAAAAGATAAATGATGCAATACTATTCAGACAATAGGGTTCATACTTCTATTTTCTATACAGATATGACAAAAAGAAGCAAAAAATAAAAGGTATATATCCATCCCCCAAACTTCTCTTGATTTATATCAGAACTCCCTAAATTACTCACATATGAGGGGCCAGTTTACCTTAGAAATGTATCTACTTGGTTGATGCTGAGAAAATTGTTGCCATGGTTTTACCATGAAATTACCATCATCAGTTGCTGCCAAAAGCATGGCACAGTGACTTTCAGGGACATCTTTACACTGTGCCCTATTTACCCTGATTATTTATGGTGATGAGCAATATCACCAAAATCTTTTTTTTTTTTTAAGAATGGAAGATGAAAAGATCATTTACTAAAGAAGTTGGAAACTGCAGGTAGGACAGTTGTAGTTAGTGCACTAGCTTTGTGACTGCTGGTTGAGGGACTTACCTGGCAATGTCGAAAGGATATTTGCATTTCTCTTAAGTTTTCTCCAAGACTACTGGGGACATGGAGTCTCTGAGTCAAAGTAGATAAACATGATTTGAGAACGACTGACAGGGCGGTGCCTGTAGCTCAAAGGAGTAGGGCGCTGGCCCCTTATGTCGGAGGTGGCGGGTTCAAACCCAGCCCTGGGAAAAACTGCAAAAAAAAAAAAAAAAAAAGAAAGACTGACAATGAACAACACCAATCATTAAAGAGAGTTTGATCAAGATATTTGGGAAATAAAAACACTGGCAGCTGGTGGTGGTAAAGTCTTTGTTCCCATTTTATAATTTCTTGGGAAGAAAGAGATGTTAATGTACCTGACAGCTTTCTCTAGTTACTGCCCAGGCAACTATGTGCTGGTGATGGCAGAATGTCAATGACTGTCTCTCTTTTCATTCTAATTAATCCCCTCCACAACTCTCGTTTCCATGTTGGAATTATACCAAGGCAGCATTTTTACCTTTTAAAGTTGAAATAACTGTCATCCATTTCTATTCTAGAGAACATTAATTTCAATTTCAAAACACAAATGCAATATTTACTGAAGTTAAATTAGTGTTTGGTATGATATAATTTTTTTGTCCTCTGGTCAAGCATAATCATTTGCTTTACCATGTGCAATGCTATTTTGTAGATTTATACTTTCAGCACATATAAGTAGAAAAAATTTAAATAAGGTTTGGTATAAAATTATATCTATAAAGTACACTTGAATTATTTATCACTGTAGTAAAAATTGCTTGGGATTATACAAGTAGAATGTACTAACAAAAAGAGTGTAACTGGAAACTTACAATATGTTCCATTAAATAAAAAATTTTTGGAATTTCCATTTCTTAATATCAGATATAATCTTATATGCTATAAAACAGTTTTGGTCTGGGCAATGATTTCTCAAGGTTGGTTAAATTTTAAATAATCTAAGTGTTCTATTTATTTGTAAGTTATATCTTGTCAAATTCCTTACGATTAGTAAATTTCTGATTGTCTTAGAAAATATGTACCAAGCTTTTAATGCCAAAACAATAAGTAAAAAATACTATTAAGCAGTTAGCTGGCACACAACTATCAGTTTATCAAGGTTATAGAAAGAAGGGGAATAAATCCTGGATTTTATAAAAATTAAAAGAAAAACAAAACAATCAACTAAGAGAACAACTAGGTCTGACCCTTTCACTAATCAGAGCTTCAGGAACACGACCAAGTTATGTGACACCAACATCACCATCACCCAAAGTCCCACTACATCAAATCTAGGCCTCCATTCACTCATTTGTAGGTTTAGGTAGAACTGACTGATGGAGACACCAGTACCCCTCTATTTTCAGCTCTGCTCTGATGAATTATGCATTGGAGGGCTTTACTTCACTGCCTCCTTTGAGTTAGATTGAACTGAAGCTGTGTGGGTCAGTGGCAACAATAGCCATTCAATCGCTTGCCTGAGACTCTAGCAATCTCCTGGGAATTATGGAGGAGGATTTTGTTACAATAGAGGTGCCACAAGACTGAATCAGCCTTGATTTCTGGGACACTAAGTGGAGAACGTTTGTCATAGGTAGTCGCTTTGACCCACAAGTAAACTTTCTATAAATAAGAAACAAAGCATTAAAATATTGATTCACTTAGATTGTGTAGTGTTTTACTACTGCTGTATAATTTAGCTTATCCTGATTCAGATACTAATACTAGAGTTAGTACAGTACTTAAAAAATTCTAAAAGATAGGGCAGTTTGTTGGGCAGTGCTCAGCATCTAGGAAGGTATTAAAAGAATCAGGACTGGGAATGCGACTTTATTCCTCATGACACAGCAAGCACCATAGTATCAGGGGTTTTGTACCTTGAGTCCCATGGAAGTGATGTGGATATGGCACATGATGTGTTTGCCCTACACCCAAAGAACTCCAGTTCAAGTTTGAGAACTCAAATCTCCTTTTGGTCTCCAAGCAACTGGCCTCCCCTTCACTCCTGTACTTTTCTATCTTATCACCCTATACTCTGAGGATTTAATATTTTTTTCTTGAAGGGATAGGCTAATTTGTTTATTTTATCCTGCCCCTTTTTTATTTCATTAAAATTAGTACGACAGTACAGATGTTTAGGTTACATCGTTTTCAATTCTAAGGTCAACTTCAAGTTGTAATTGAGCCCTTCACCCAAGAGGCATGCTGAACACCCTCGCATCCTGCACATTAGGTGAGATCCTGCCAATAGCCCACCCTCCTCCCCCTTCTAACTCTCTCTTCTCCCCCCTCCTTGGCTAGACTACATTTGTGTTTGGGATTGAATATTTCTTGATAGCAGGGAGTATGTTTCGTTCATCCTTACTACTCTAATAGGAGATGATACATCTTTTACCAAACTCTTGTCCTTTTTTCTAGAAACTGTTTTGTTCACATAATATCACATCAAATTCTTCCTTATGAACTAGATTAACAACACTCCTGAGCAAGATATGGATGCCAGACCAGAATACAGCCAAACACCCAAAATACCTTTCAAAGAATAATTTGCTGCGGTCAAATAGCGCATCCCTCAAAGAGACCTTTGTATATAGTGCACGTCCAAAGGAAACTTAGATTATTCTGTACTTATGTCATCTATTCTAATTAGCAATGTGAAATGTTTTTCAATTACTACCACTGCTACTGCTACCACCAGCACTACCTCCATCAGTTTTTACTACTGCTACTGTTAGTACACTGTGACTGATGGTTCACCACTTACGGATTTTCAATTTTAAGATGGTACAAAAGCAATATGCATTCAGTAGAGATCAGACTTTGTTAAATTTCTGTCTTTTCTTTGACTAGTGACGTGTGGCATGATACTCTTTCATGACGCTGCAGCCTCCAGTCAGCCATGCAATCATAAGGGTGAAAAACTGATGCTTTATACTTGGTATCATCCAAAGTACACTAGGCCAGCTAAATAAAGCATCAGGTGTTGCTGAGCCAATGACTTCTCCCAGCTCTCCTGGAGGCTTATCTGAGGAAAGAGAAATGGACCACCCTGCCACTCTATGTCTCGGTCATCCACCAATTCATGTGAGTCCAATGCTTCAAATGCTCTTCAGATCCAGGGGCTTTCTGCTGCATATGGCCATGGTGAGGACTCACTCATATGACTATTCTTTTTTTCACTTTTAGTATGGTATTCGATGAACTACAGGAAATATTCAACACTTTGTTGAATTATTTTATTTATTTATTATTTTTATTTACAGTATTTATTTTAGCATAAAATAGGCCAAACTGTAGGTAAATATAACTGTTCTGAGAACATTACACTAGGTTCTGCTAGGATGTTTTGTACTGAAGTATATTCTATGTATTTTCTACTTAACAGTATTTTTGATGGAATGAGTTTATCAGGATATAACCCCATCATGAAGTCAATGAATATCTGTACTCTGTAGGGTATCAGAACTGATGCTTAGTGTTTCCTATTATAATAACACCACTGTTATTATCTTTCAGAATCTCATAATATAGGAATTTTTATCATTCCAAATTTCAGATGAAAAAATAGAGGCTGCTAGAGTAACCTGACCAAAATTATGTAAAAAAAAAAAATGGTAAAGGCAGGATTCAAATATCCCTTTAACACTAAAGTCTGAGGTCTTGGTCGTTTTTACATCATAATGGCCTATGTATACCTTTACAAAGATTCACCAGTAAATCTGCGATCAACCAAGGAGGGCATTTTCTCTCACCGATTCTACTTTAAAACAAGTATTCCATTCAGCTCAACAAACCGAAGTACCTTATTAAATTTTCAGCCACTGAGAAGGAAGCACTCGTGATCTCTGACTATAGACCACCTGTACTGTTTTGCTATATTCGGTAGCATATGCATAGTGCTACTTTATAAGTGAACTTTGAAAACAAGGAGGAATGAGCAATCAGTTGCTGACTTCTGGAGCAAGCCCCAGTTGTGCAATAATAAAGTACATGATGTTTTGAGCAGGTTTTTCCAAATGCCCGTGTAGTGGCCAAGGCAGTGATCATTTTAAGAATTTTTTTT
>CAUYON010008965.1:0-10617 GCA_963573935.1 Arctocebus calabarensis
AGATCTTTGGTCATTTTGTCTTTGAATTGGTTGAATTCTTGAGACATCTTCTGAATTAATCCTATAATCTCTACCTCCATATTTGTTTCCATTTTATTAATCTTGCTTGTAATCCAGATTCTAAGTTCAATTTCAGACATCTCCACTATCTGTTTGTTGATGGGATAGTCTGGATTGGATGGTTTGTCATTTTGGGGGGGAGTTGCACCATTCTGTTTATTCATGTTGCTAGAGTTTTTCTGCTGGTTCCGCCCCATGTTTGTTTTTCAGTTTTTAGCTATATGAGCAGGACAGTGAAATTGGACTGGAAACTTCTACAGTTGTGGTTGATCAGCCCTCCACCTAGGTACTGGGGTGGTGACTGCAGCCTTTACAGTTCAAGAGTTCCAGACCAATTGTAAATGCAGACAATCTGGATTGTGGATGAGTTGGAGTTCTAGACTTCCAATCCAGGGTAGGGGGTGAACATTGGAAGCCATGGCCAACCTCTACTCCAACCTTTCCCAGCAACAGAACACTGCTTTGATCATCAACTGAGTCTTAATTTTTCTCAAAGAATGGTGCTGTTTAGCTCCCTTGCTGGTGATCATTACTCCCAGTGACCTTGTGTGATCCAATTCTCTGGTTATCCTCTCTTTTAAATTCTCTTTGGTGGGCGGCGCTGTGGCTCAAAGGAATAGGGCGCCAGCCCCATATACCGGAGGTGGTGAGTTCAAAACCAGCCCCAGCCAAAAACTGCAAAAAAAAAAATAATAATAATAATAATTAAAAAATAAATAAATTCTGTTTGGTACTAACTCCCCACCAATCCTGGTTCTACTGCCCACGTTCCTGGCACTTGGCCCATGTCAGTGTGGCTAGTGTAGGTGTAGAGGCTGGGCATGCTCTGTGTGTCCATGGGAGTGCTCTGTGCACTCCCATCCCTGCTCTCCAGGCCTTCCCATTTGGGGGCAGGGCCATTTCTGCACTGAGCAGCCCAGCTGTGTAACTGAACACTTTTAGTCCTTGCTACACTGACATTGATGTTTTCCATGTCAGTAATCCAAGTGAAGGAAGCAAAATTAAATATCTTAAAGAAAAAAAAACTACCCACTAGCAAATTAGAGGAAAAGAGAAGTTCAGGCTGTATGTAGAAAGACCATTTTTGAGGCTATTGCAATAGTTCTATTCAAGGGCTTGGACAATGGCAATGGCAGTGACCATGGGTACACAAGGAGGTGATGGAAGGGGTGGTGAAAGAGTATACAGAGAAGGGAAAGACACAGAAGGTGTTTCTGCTTTGGGCGTTCATGGCCAGTTGGGCTGAGAGGAAAAGAATAGCTAGGACTGAAGGCCTACTTTCTGCCTTGGGCAACAAGTTAGATGGTAATGCTATATAAAGAGCAGGAATTTAAGGAAGGAAGAGTGGACTGTAGGGAGGGAAATACAAGTTCAGTCCTGGACAAGTTGAACCCAAGAAACATTTGGGACTTCCAAATGGTAAGTAAGGGCTTTGCCTGACCCTAGTTCTAACCCCTAAAGACTTATGTGCTAAAAAGCCTGGAGAGATCAGTACCTTGGAATTTACAGTACCACGGAGTTTTCAAAAGGAGAAAAGTGGTCAGTAGGGTCAGATGCAGTCAGAAGGGGGAATACTAAAATGTGTTCCTTGAACTTGATAGCCATGAGAGGTTGATGGCACAAGCAGGAATGGTGAAGAAATAGAGTCAGAGAATGTAAACAGTTCTGTTAGGAAGCTTATCTCTGTAATAAGAGGGTAAATGGAAGGTAGAGGGAACTTTTAACTTCTTCATTGGTGGTATAACGGATGTGCTATACATTGGACATATTTAAAGTGTACCATGCGGTAAGTTTTATCAATGAATACACCCACAGAACCATTGCCACAACCAAAGTAGTAAGTATCTCCATTACTCCCTAATGTCTTCTCCTGCCCCTTTGTCATCCTTCTCCCAGCTTCTCCCTTCCACTTCACATTATTAGATAATAGCTAATTTGCTTTCTGCTACTACAGATTAGTTTGTATTATATAGCAATTTTATATCAATGGAATCATACAGTTCATACCCTTTTTCCTGGCCTCTTTTTCAGTATAATTGAGTTTCCCAGAGTTGTTGCATACTCTAGTATTCAACTGTGTGGCTATACGGCAATGTGTTTATCCATTTAACTATTAATGGGCACTGGATTGTGTCCAGTTTTTAGCTATTAGAAATAAAGCTGCTATGAACATTTGTGTACCAGCCATTATATGGATATATGCTTTCATTTCTCTATGGTAAACATCTAGCAGCAGAATGGCTGGGTCGAACGCTAGGTTTTTTTTTTTTTTAATTTTTTTGTAGAGACAGAGTCTTACTTTATCACCCTTGGTATAGTGCTGTGGCTTCATACTGCTCACAGCAACCTCCAACTCCTGGGCTTAGGCGATTCTCTTGCCTCAGCCTCCCGAGTAGCTGGGACTACAGGTGCCCACCACAATGCCCGGCTATTTTTCTGTTTTGCAGTTCTGCTAAGGCTGGGTTTGAACCTGCCACCTTCGGCATATGGGACCGACGCCCTACTCAATGAGCCACAGGCACTGCCCCGAATGCTAGGTTTTAAGAAACTGTTTTCCACAGTGGTTGTACTATTTTTCACTCCTGTTAGCAGTGTATAAGATTTCTAATTGTTCCACATCATTCCCAGCACTTTCTATGGTCAGCCTTTCTAAGTTCATGTATTCCTATAGGCATATAGTAGTATCTCATTGTGTTTTTAAATCTGTATTTTTCTAATGGTTAATAACATTAATCATCTTTTCATGCACCTTTTTTTTCATCTACGTATCTTCTTTAATGAAATGTCTGTTCAAATCTTTTATAATCTAATCTTGGAAGTGATGCCCCCATCATTCTGTCATATTCTTTTTATTAGAAGTGAGTCCATAAACCCAGATTACATTCAATGGGAGGGGATTACATTAGAGTGGAAACACTTGTGCCGCCTACCACACATGGTTGCCCATTGCTCTTAGAATAAAATCCAAACTCCATAAGCTGGTTTATAAAGCCTTGGGGGATATAGCCCCAACCTATGACACTCACCTTTCTATTATCTGAACATGCTGTACTCCTTCTCCATTAAGCCCTTACTATTTTCTCTTCCCTTTACCTGGGATGTTTTTCAATCAGATTTTCCCATGGTTGATCATTTCTTGTCATTCAGGTCTTAGTTGATAAATTACTTCCTCAGAAAAACCAACTTCTAACACCTAATCCAAATAGTTTTCTAGTCACTCCCTATTACATCAAACTATTAATTCTCTATGTGGCACTTAGTACTATCTGATAGAATATAAGTTTCATTGAGGCAGAAAATTTGTCTTATACATTGGTAAATCTTAAAAGCCTAGGATAGTGTTTTGCATATGATAGGTACTCAATAATATTTATTGAACAAACAAATGAATATCTCCAAGAAGGCAAGAAGAGATGGGATCTAGAGCATAGGTGGACAGATTAATAGTAATGTTCCTGTTACTACTGCTGTTTAATAAACCATTTCAAACCTAATGGTAAAAAATAACTATCATTTTATTATGTCCCAAACTCTGTATTTGAGGAATTCAGAAAAGGCACAGTGAGGATGTCTCTGCTCTCTAATGTCTGGGGTCTTAGTTTACAAGTTTTGAAGGCTAGAAGTAGAAGTAGAAAAAGGCTTTGACTCAACAGTTGGGGGCTGAAATTATCCAAAGATTTGATCACTTACACGTCTGTTGGTTGATGCTGCCTATTGGCTGATACTTCAGCTTGGGTGCCTCAGGCTTTTTCAAGGCTTGGTGGCTGGGTTTTAAGGATAAGCACCTCAGAAAATTAGGCAAAAGTTGTACCTTTACTCCTTAAGACTGGAAAAATCACTTTTGCTTTAGTTATCAGAATGCCCAGATTCAATGAAAGTGCCCATTTTTTGATAGAATCATGTAGTAAGAAGAACGTGTAGAATGGGAAATATTGTTGCTGCAATTTTGGTCATTTCCAAGTGCATCATGCCCAGTTTTGTGGCCATTCACGTCCCAACACTGACAACTGGTGTGAGTAAACAGAGGAGAGCAGCCTGGAAGTTTTAAAGTTTAATGTTTATCAATTTTGTAATTGACTGTCGACTTTTATTCTCAATTCTGTAGGGACAAATTACTCCCAAGTTTTATTTTTGAACATGTTCCATGTTCTTGTGTAGCTTGATGGCAATGGGATGGCTATAAGTCACCTTGGCAGCGCTTCATGTGACTGATGAAATTTTCTTTTCAATTTTTTGTTTTAAGTTTTTCTTCCTTTTAAACCTAGCCAAGTCCATTAGTCGCTTACTCTCAGGGCAATATTCAGTGGCTTAATCCAAGTATCATTGGAAAAATGATTCAGTTTTTATTATTTTTTTTTCAGTGAGCCTTGAAAACTGCAAACAAAACCCAAAAAACACTTCTCTAGATTCATTTTTATAACAGATAGGCACTTTGACATGCAACTTGAATTCTTTTTTTTTTTTTTGCCTTCACAAAATTAAAAAGGCTTAAAATTTAATAACAGTGAAAATGTTTAAGAACTAGAAACAAAAACCTTGTAAAGAAGGAACAAAGATAAATATATTCAGAAAATAAATTAGATGGTTGCTGCAATGAAATATTGAGCAATAATAATAATAATGCAAAAAAGGTAACATTCACATTGTCAGATAAGAGTATGTCTATCTTAGAATGCTCTGACTCAGAGGTTCAGTATGGAGTTATCAGTTAACTTCTTATATTTTTCCCCAAAGTCTCAAAAAATAGATAGACAACTAATATTTATAAATAAAAATAAAAGATAATTTCAAAAAACAGATCATGCCAAATCTTATAGACAATAAAAAAAGAAGAAATACTTCAAAATTATTCTACTTCATCTGGATATACCTGATATTAAAATTGGAAAAAATACATTATTGTAAAGAGAAATTACAAACATATTTCACTTATAAATGAGGAAGCAATATCCTAAACAACATACTAACAAGTTGAATTAAAAGTTAATGTTCAAGTAATGTACATTTGGTCAAAATTAAATCTAATTTATGTGAGAATTAGTCACTATTTTCTTTTCTTTTTTTTCTTTCCCTCACCCCCCCTCCCGCCTTCTCTGTCTGCTCTCCCCTTTACTCATGCCCCCCCATGTCCAAGTAATGTACCATAGTGCATTACTTGACGAAGTAATGTGCTTGGTCAAAATTAAATCCAGTTTATTTGAGAATTAGTCAGTATTTTCTTTTCTTTTTTTCTTTTCATTTCCCTCACCCCCTCTCCCTCCTTCTCTATCTGTTCACCCCTTCCCCCATGCCCCACTGTGTCATTGTCCTCATATCAAAGTTGAATATATAGATTATGCTTCTTCAAGTGTGCTTCTCACAAGCTGTAGTATACCATGGAATACTATTCAGCCATTAAAAAAAATGGATAGCCAGGCATGGTGGGCACCTGTAGTTCCCGCTACCTGGGAGGCTGAGACAAGAAAATTGCTTAAGCCCAAGAGTTTGAGCTTGCTGTGACCTGTAACACCATGGCACTCTACCCAGAGTGACAGCTTGAGACTCTGTCTGAAAAAAAAATGGAGATTTTGCAGCATTTGTATTAACTTGGATGGAGGTGGAACATATTCTTTTTGAAGTATCACAGGAATGTAGAAGCAACTTGAATTCTTTAGCAGGGAATAGCTGTCTGTGGTTTGTGGGTTCCATTTCTTCTCAAGTGTTGTCCTAGATCAGCTGCAAACAGGTAAAACCTGTAGCACTGTTTTCTCTCTTTATTTATTTCTCCATTGTTAAATTTTTCCATTTTATATCTTTTCCCCTAGACACTGCTGTAAAACATGTACTCTAGATACTGACATTTTATTTGATGGATGATAAAAGAACACTTTGCTTTTGTTCATTCTGAAGTGCAAGTAGCCTGCTTTTGTTGTAGGTGATGTTTTTTCACTTGCCAAATGTCCTGCTTACTGACAAAACTAGACAGTTTATGCCTTGGTGGGGACAGAAATTAAGATTTGATTATGACACCTTGAAGCCCCAAGCTATATTTTATAAAAGATTCTATCCCAAAGTATTGAAAATGCCTTCACAGTAATTATGATTAATGTAAAAACTTAAGATTTTTTTTATATCCTTAAAAGAAAGAAATATTAGGGAATGGTGGAGAAAAACTTTATGAGAGAAGGAGATTCTCCTGCTGATTGGTACCTGCTATGTGCATTAGGGAAGGCAGAAAAGTACAATCAGAGCTCCCTGACAGAAAAGACTTTAGAACTTTGTTAGACAAGGAAAATAAATCACTATACATAACACTATTAGAGAAGCATAATACTGTTAATGCAGTGAGATTGCAAGTTTAACTAAGCCCTATAGTTGTGTTCAAAAGAAAGAGAAATTTGGTTTGGAATAATCTAGGAAGGGTTAGGGAAGAAGGGGGGACTTGAACCAAGATTTATAATTGGCAAGGGGAGAGGGAATACAGAAGGGGGAAAAATTCTGAGACTTGAAAGAAAGAAATCCTTGCCTTGAGGGCACCTGTGGCCCAGGTTCTGCAGATGGGAGTTCGAGACAGTGAGGGAAATGACCTCCCCAGCTGGGGAGGATAAGTCGGATGAGGGAGCCTTGGGGGGAGCTTGCCAAGGAAAACCATCACCTGAATTACCGAGGAATTGAGAAAACTTCAATTTTCTATATAAAAACACCGAGGGGGGAGAGTGTTGGAGGTTATGGGGGCCTTCAAACCTCCCTAATGTTATCTGTTGTAATTCTGAATGCTTCCTCTTCTATTGTGATGCAGCTCTGGTAGCTGAACAATAAGAAGGTAAAAGCTGGATCTTCTGCCTATTACATTGCTTTCCTCTTCTCAACAGCCAGGAACAAAAGTCTTTTCAACAATTTTATACAGTTAGATGTAGGTCTAAAGTGAAGAAAGATATTTTCAAATTGATATGGTGGAAAAGCAGTTGGTCATCTGTGGTTGAAATCTGGAGCTGTCACTTACTAGTTTTGTCCCCTTGGAATATTCACCTCAGTTTTTGTGCCTCTGTTTTTCTATAGGCAAAATAGGGAATTACCGACAGGTTCTCAACCAGCTGGTACAGCACCTGCCACCTCACCATCACCTCTCATATGGGTCTTTGGAACTGTGTTTCGCATGCAGGGTGGTGGTGGTGCGTGGATTGCTCCGACTTGGGAGGAGCGTCAGGCAACGAATGCGCAGAAGCCAGAGGCACCAAATGTTTTGCAATGGCAGATGCAATGTTGCAAGTCAGTGAAGTCCTGTTCCAAATGCCATAGAACCGCAATAAAAAAGGCTGATGTTCTGTAAGGAACCTCCCACCTCCCAACTCTTTTAACATCCCAGGACTTCACGGAGCTGGCACCACACATAAGTAAGGGTCCCCCCAACCCTATCCTGCATTCTCCCCTACCTCACTAACGGCTAAGTCACCTTCAGATTCCAACTTAAATTTCGCTTCGAAGAGACGCCTTCCCAGGTGCCCATCCCAATCTTACTATTATGTTGTTTTATTAATGTCTGCCTCCTTCCACCAACTGTTAACTCCATAGCAACAGAGGCCGTGTTTGTTTACTAACTTACGCCGTAGGGCTAGGTCACAGCAGCACGCGGTGTGTTTTGTATAAACAGACGAACTGCTGAGGAATCCACCAACCCACACGCAGCGCGCAAGGGCGCCCCGCCAAGGCGCTGACGTCACACGCACTTCCGCCCCTTCGCGCTCCTCCCGTCGGCCCCTTCTCCCGGCCCGGGTTTGTTTCCGGCGTTTCGATAAAGCCCGATTCGGTTCGAAGAAGACGCGTTCTTCCGGGAAAATGGCGACTCCCGCTCGAGGCTCGGAGTCACCGCCGGCCGCGGATTCGGCGCTAGAGGCGGGGCCTGCGGAGGAAGCCGAGTGCCCGCCGCCTCGCCAGCCTCAGCCTCCGCAGAATGTCCCTGCTGCCCCGCGGCTTCGAGCCCCAAGCTCCCGAGGACTTGGGGCTGCGGAGTTTGGCGCAGCTGCAGGAGATGTTGAAGCGCCAGGAGAGACTTTTGCGCAACGAGTAAGCTGGGGTCCCGCCTTTTGGCTCCTTTTCGTGTCCCCTAGGACGCTCCCTCCCTTTCCCCGCTCCGTTCCTGTCCCTGGATGGTGACCTTGCCTCAGTCAGATTCTTTTCAGTCCTGGGGGCTAGTGGGCGGCCTGGCCGGGCAGGACGGCCCGCCCGTGACCGTGACCGTGGACTGAACGGAGCTCAGCGTTCCAGCGAGGCAGTAGGTCCTCTGTGGTTTTACTTACCCGTGAAGCGGGACACTGTTCTCTAAATCTTTTTGTCCCTCCTCCCCCAGTCTAAAACAAATTGTCAACTTCATCTCTTGATCCAATTCTTACAGGAACTGTAGGGAATGGGAAGAGTGGGACATAGAGCTTATTAGGCCGAGAAAGTTAAACTCTCGTTCACATGACAGACTTAATGGATTTTCACAGAGGAGCGATGTGAGACAAGTGATTATTTTTTTAAGGCAGCTTTGGCAGCTTTGTGCAGTGAGAAATAAAAGGCAGAAGACAGTGGGAGGATATTTTCAAAAAAGTTTCCAACAGGGGGTTGTAAGAAAATGAACTAGTAAGGTGGCTGTGGGATTGGGAAAACTTCACCAAGCCTCGTATAATTTGAATATGTAGTCGAGAGAGACAGCTAAAGTTTCCATTCTGTATGGAGAAACACTAACAAAAGTAAAAACAATCCGAACAGAGGAATAGATCCGAGTTTGATTTTTATTTAGGGTGTGCTGAGTTGAGCAAGACAGACATTAAATTAATTAAAATTGGATACTGAATGCTGGAGAAATGGTCATGAGGCTCAAGAGAGAGAGGAGAGGGCTGGGAACTGCAGAAGAGTTAATAGTTAAAATTGTGGGAATGAATATAAAGATTAGAGGACCTAAGATACAACCTTTTCTTTCTTTCCATCTATTGTATAGCTAAAGAAAAGGAACTTTTGTCACACCTGGCAAAAGGGACAAATAATTACTTGGGGGGGGGTGTCCAAGTAGAGATAGGTGATTTGACTTTGTGAGATTGAGTTTTTAATTTCTAGCAGCAAATTAACTTTTTGATCTCAGGACCCCTTTTTACTCTGGAGGAATTGTGAAGCAACCCGAAGAGCTTTTGTTTATGTGTGATCATTGATTCAGCGGGAATACAACTAAGAAGTCTTAAAACACAAGCGTCTCAGGCACATCTTCTGTTCAGAGCAGTGATGTCATCACACATCATTAGCCTCTGGAAAACTCCACTGTGAGAAAAATGAGAGGATAATGGCTACTAAAACCTTAGTATCATTATGAAAACAGTTTTGTCCTTAATCATTCCTCCACTGCCCCAGGTCTCAGAGATCACACTTTAAACATGGATTTTTGTTTTTAATATTTTGTGTGATTATTTGCTTAAAATACTTTTGCTGAAATTCTAATAAGTTAAAAGAGGCAAATATTCCCTATTCTTTTGCATCCTCTCCTTTGGGGGTGGGTATTTGGATAATGATTGTCTTATTTGTTTCATTCTTGTTTTGAGACCATTAGAAGCAAGGTTTTTTGACTTAAAAAATAGCTTTTCTCCCTTTGAAATTGATTTACATTTTATGTTCTGTCTCAAGTTTTAAAATGTGTCTGTAATGTATACATGTCCTTTTCCATTTGACAGAAAATTCATTTGCAAATTGCCCGACAAAGGTAAAAAGATCTTAGACTCTGTTGCCAAATTGAAAGCTGCCATTGCAGAACGTGAAGAGGTTAGAGGAAAAAGCGAACTGTTTCATCCCATTAGTATAGACTGTAAGCTAAGGCAAAAAGCAGTTGCAGAAGTTGATGTGAATACAGATAAGGCCCAGAATTCTGACCAGATACTTGATACTTCATCATTAGTTCCTGGCAGTTCTTCTGTAGATAACATCAAGTCATCTCAAACAACCTCACAAAAACAGGGACTTGGACATCCTCCTCACAGAGGTGATGAAGAGACTCCGGAGACTGAGTGTCCAGTTTCCAAGAACACAGCCAGGGTACCTTCTTCATCTGCAGCTAGTGAGATGAAGCATTGTGTTTCAAGTCAAGCAGAAGATAACTCCAGCAGCTCTGACAACCTGTTTATTGACAAGTTTCAAAGGATCACAATCAAAGACCAAGGTGAACACAACTCTGAAGAAAACACAAGTGCCAAGAACTTGACTGGTCTCTGTAGTGCAACTCAGAAGAAACCTCACTACATGGAAGTGCTAGAAATGCGAGCTAAAAACCCAGTGCCCTCACCACATAAATTTAAAACCAATATGTAAGTATCATTAGAAACAAGGCTATAACAGAAACTTATTTTGTGTGTATGTGTGTTTTGAGACAGAGTCACCCTCGGTAGACAGCCGTGGTGTCACAGCTCACAGCAACCTTAAACTCTTGGGCTTAAGTGATTCTCTTGCCTCAGCCTCCCAAGTAGCTGGTACTAGGTACTAGAGGTGCCTGCCACAACTCCTGGCCATTTTTTCTTGCAGTTGTCATTTGTTTTTTTTTTAAGAGACAGAGTCTCA